>CDFF01071418.1:0-13676 GCA_000826265.1 Acanthamoeba culbertsoni
GTGCAGAAGATTCCACTTTTTTTCTTGGCCTGCTTTTCACTTAACGCTGTTCCCCCTCCACATACTTAAACGCTGATTTCGAGGGCTGTGGTGGCGTCCGCCACCAACACATCTATGCCTCCATCCAGTGTCGACACCAATGGGAAGAACGCTCGAACAAGCCTATCATTATCCGTCAGACTTGCTCGATGCGTTGGTTGCAACTACAGAAGCAGTGCGCCTTGTTACCTGTTGGCGAACTGATATCCAGAGTCGCCTCGGTCGGCGATGACGACGATGGGCTTGCCGCGATAGGCATTAAGGGGTGCCAGATCGGGCATGCGGGGCGACAGGTTGATCGAGCCGGGATATCGGGCTCGCTGAAAAGCTTCCGGCGGCCGCACGTCGATCACCGTTGGTGGCTCCCGAAACGACACCAAGTCCTGTGGTTTCCATACATTGATCAATGTGAGGTGTGTGGTGTATGTGGTGTGTGGTGTGGTGTGGTGGCCAAGCTGCGGAGAAGACTGTATTATATGCAAGAAGGCGCACCTCAAGGGAGAGCGAGGGCGCCATATGCTTGGCCAAGACCTCGAGTGGGATGCGCTGTTCCCACCACCTCATGGCAGCCGGCGCCGGGTCGATGTGTCGACGGGTGTAGAGGGACTGCGGAGTGGCTCGATAGGCTGCCAAAGCCCGCCGAACCGTCGACTCCAAGTCAATGTCTGATTTTGTGGGTTATTTAGTAATAGAATTAGTAAATAAACAGGAATCGGGTTCAGTAAATGCCATAAAATTCAAAGAATGCGAGACGGGTTTACGAAACTGGAGAGAGCCGAGCCGCCGCCGGAGAAGAGGATGATGCACGAGTTGAAGTCCATGGAGAGAAGGGTGCCGCGCAGCTGATGCAGGATCGCGATGGCGATGAAGTGGGTGAGGGCTGGCGTGTGGACGAGCAGCACGTCCCACAGCTTGTAGACCTGCTCGAGCGGGAAGATGTGCGCGAACAGCGTAAGGAACCACGATATCGAGTACAGGTCCGGCTGGAACCCCACGTCGGCCAAGTGCACTGCCAATTGAGGGTCTGCAAGAAAAGAAAAGCAAACAAGCAAACAAGCAAACAAGCAAACAAAATCCACCGTTGTCGATCAATCTGGCTTGGCTGAGGGACTCTATTGGGGGAAAATGGGAAAAATGGGGAAAATGGGAAAAATGGGCGGTGTTTGAAGCTGGAGTACCGTGATAGGCGAGGAGTTGTCGGAAGGTGGCGAGGTGTTCCTGAAGAGGGACGGTGTTGTCCGGGAGGAAGAGATTGGGCAGGTAGCGGGAGGTCAGTGAGTGGAGGCACCAATACGCGCGCGCCTCGCGGTCAAAATTGAGGGTCAGGAAGGGCGCCAATAGCGAGTCCAACCCTGGAAATCCATTTCCGTCAACGCAGTCAGTCTTTTCTCAAGTGTTGAGCTGTGCACTTCGCGCTGAGGCGAATGGCCACACCTTGCCAGTAGACTTGGTGGCCAGTCTGTGCAAACACCCAGGCCTTGAGTAGACGACGCAGCTTGCGGTGGCCCTCGGGCGACGCGAGTAGCGGGTGGTACTGGTGGCATCTGGGGATGTCCAGGTCGATTTGTCGGTCTGCGGGCCCTTCGTTCTCCGTGTCCAGTGCATCGTACGCGCGTTGCATCTGCCCGAGTAGTCAGGAGAAAATGGCGGAAAAGGCGGGAAAGGTCCAAGAATGCAAAGAAGCGCCCACCTCGTCGTCGGTCTTTTCGTGCAGGCCGAGCAGGACGGCCCACACCTCGGCGCGCAACACTTGAGGAATGTCAATCGCCGCCGCGCGCACGATTTCGCGCACGATGGCCTCCCGCTTGGGGTCCATTCGGCGACCTACGCACATACAACGTTGGGCGCAAATTGTGAATAGAGCTGCATCGGAGGCTCAGTCGATATGCTTCCTGCCGAAAGCTTGTGCTAACCTTTAGCTACCCGGCCCTGCGTGTCCTGCAGTTTCTGGAGGAGGTCGCGGAACACTTTGACGCGGTGTCGCTGATAGTCCATGTCCTTGTCCCGCAGCTCCATGGGCACATACTTGCCCTTGCCCCGCTTCCAGTCCTCCATCCGCTGCACGATCGACCCTCCGCCATCCGGACTGGCCGTGCCTGCTTCCCATACGATGCGTCAGAAGAACAAATCGCACCAGACTCCGGCGAGTGTGCGTGTGTGTGTGTGTCCACACTTATATATATATATATAAAAAGGAAGAGCGAGTAGTGTACTGTACCATCGGCAGAGACAATACTTGACCGCTGCAGGCGAGCCCGCAGGGAGTGGAGGAAGATGGGCATGATGTCGTCCTTGTACGGCATCTCTTCTCCACGCGTCGCATTGACGTTGCGCGTCACTGAAACTATGCGCGGAATGCGGAGAATGGGCGGCCTCGCGCGCAGCTCAGTCGCAAGTTCGGTCTCTATTTCCCCACCGGCCAGCTTCCAGAAGTGGTAAATCTCCTCGACGGGCTCCTGGCCCAAGGGATCAACTGCGGAACCGCCGTTCGCCTGCACCTGATTGGTGCTTGGCTGGCTTCCGATTGGTCCGGCCTTTCCCGACCCATCCTCGAATCCGTTTTCGCGCACGCCTTCGGCCTTGTGTGCGGCGTCGGCAGCGGCATCTGCAGTTGCAGCAGTGCTGGCATCATCGCCTTCATCCGCAGCAGAAACAGCAGTGCTGGCGGCACATGTGCGACGTTGTAGAAGGGCGTCGAGGTCAACCATCTTGAGCAGGCTACACTTCAGAAACGGCTTCTTGAGCCATCGCTTCTTCAATCGCTCCCTAAAATGAGTGGTTGTAGTGAAACACAGAACACACACACACAAATTGAGACATTCAACAAGCAAAATGGATAAATAAATGCATGAACGGAAAAACTGATATATATATATATATTATATAGAAATATATATTTCTATATATGTATAGTATATTCTGCTTTGAGTGTTGCAGAGAAATATGTTATAGGCTAACCTTTCGTGAAAAGGATCGAAGTAAGGATGGGAGAGAAGCGTGCGCGCATCAATCCGTTTGGCCGGATCGGGAACGAGACACGCACGCACGATTTCCTTCAGCCCATCACTAGTGAGGCAGAAACGAGGAATCCGTTACACTGGGAGCTTATATATAATACAAATATGTATATATATATATATATGTATGTATGATAATATGACTCATGATAGGAGTTACCTTAATTCAGCGAAACCCTTTCGCTCCTTAAGCCAATCCTCGAGCTTGAGTTTGTGTCGCGTAAGAATGAGCGACTTGTTTTGCCGCTTGTACGGGTCATACGTGGCCGCGTACAGGTCCTGAGTAGGGAAAAGGAGATTATTCGTTATATTATATATATATATATATATAGATTTATATAAATATAAAAATATATAGTATAGATAAGTTTTGACAGATAGACAGAGAAAAAAAAAACTGCTGAGTACCGGAGAACCGGAATTTCCGCCGAAAGAGAGGGTGGGGCTGAACGAGGCGAGAGACGCTCGGGACTCGTCTTCGTCGGCCTCTTCCTCGGCGAATTCATGGCCGCAAAGCTCGAGAATCGCTCTGCCTATCGCTTTCACGTCTTTCCCCAACTCGTACTCGAGTATGTGCAGAGTAAGAAAAAAACAATGTGTGCTAATTTTTGGATGTATATTTCTATATAGATATATAGAAAACAAACAACAATATTGGTGTGTGTGTGTGTTGGGTTAGGTTAAGAGGGTCGTCAGTACCCAAGGGACGTGGCCTTGCACGAGTTCGATAAGAAGGATGCCAAGAGCCCAGATGTCGCACGAGGGGTGGTCGTAGAAAGTGTCAGTCGTGCGCGTC
The DNA here is from genome assembly GCA_000826265.1 of Acanthamoeba culbertsoni. Taxonomy (NCBI): domain Eukaryota; phylum Discosea; order Longamoebia; family Acanthamoebidae; genus Acanthamoeba; species Acanthamoeba culbertsoni. Next base: position 3,853 of record CDFF01071418.1, read on the forward strand.
GAATAGCCTACGGACAGCAACTCGGGCGCCAGATAATTGGGTGTGCTGGTTTGCGAAGCGGAGAGGGTAAAGGGTGAGGTGAGGTGAGGTGAGGTGAGGTGAGGTGAGGTGAGGTGAAAGGATAATCGGACGACGGAGCTGGACCGTACCCAATGGGGAAGGAGACCATCTGGCCGTACTTTTTGCTGGGCCGAGTGCAGAAGTGCAGACCGTAGTCGGCGAGCTTGACGTTGCCCTGTCGAACAGGTCGGGTGTTACACGTGTGAGATCACAATCATATGGGCGAGTGGCGAGGCGCGGTTTGGGAGGGGGGAGCGTGCCTGGGTATCAAGCAGCACATTGGCCGACGAGAGGTTGCGATGCACGATGGCGTTTTCGTGCAGATACGCGAGCGCCCGCAAAATGTCGAACGCAAAGCCGCCCAGGCGCTCCTCAGGGAATCCGCTGCGGATGGGCTGACGATGAGCATGCGAGTGCAGCGCGATGAATCACGGTGCATACCTCTTGTTGTGGTGACAGTGGAAGAAGAGCTCCTTTCGCAGTGAGCCGCTGTAGTGTTCGGAGACAAAGAGAACTCGATCTGCGGAGGAGTTGAGGGTGAGGAAAGGAAGAGAGCGGTAAATAAACTATGCACGGTATACCGTGTTTGGCTTTTACAACGTCAATGTAGCGACACAGTTGAGGCAAATCGAGTGCCGATTTCAGCGCCTGAAGTCGATTGCTTATGGTGGCGATTGGAGGTGGCGAGCGGTCTAGGTCCTCCCTTTCGCGGCTAGTCGCTTCAGGCTCCGCCAACCGCTTTGGCAAAGCGTAGAAGGCCTTTACCCCCAAGCACAGCTGTGAAGCCTGTGGTTGTGGGTTCGAAAGGCTCCTCCGTCCCTCCATCTTTTTAATTGAATTCTTTTCTCAAACGACGACAAGAAGAAAAGAATACAAATTAGAAATATAATATTATTTATTTACACTGAGCGTTCTCGTAAGCGACGAGAAAATATTGAAGATTATGCGACGAGCTTGGCTACTGCATTATGTCGCCGCTGGTTGGAAGGTCGGGAGACGAAAGGGGATCGTCCATAGAGGGCGTAAGGGCACTGGTTGAGTAAACAGGAAAACAGCTCTCTAAGGCCTCAAACGAAGGCATAAGAAGCCCATGACGTGGACTGTCCATCAGTACGTAGTCGATGGATTCCCTGGGCAGGCTAGTGGGGACCGTTCTGGGTAGAGAGAATATGTCAAGCAGGTTGTCGATGTCGTCTGCGTCGTCCGCCCTTGGTGGGGTAGAGGGTCTCATCGACCTCTCGACCTGCCACTCAATATAGCCCTCTACAGCTGGTTGCTTCTCCTTTAGGGTCGATGGAGAAGTCGGTGCCTTCTCTAACCCCAAGGCATTCGTCTTCTGTTGGCGCCGCGGTCGGCTAGCGGTCAGCTTCTGTTTGCCACTCTCTGCACGCTTCCGCTTTGAACGCTCCCTTGCAGCCTTCCTGGAACCTGCTTTCTCCTCTTTGGCTCGCCTCTTACGTTCCTTCTTTTGTTGCCGTTTCCTCTTCTGTTTGGTGACCAGAGTCTCCAGCATTGTGTAGACCTCCCACTTGGTTTCAGCTGACCCAGCGAGAAGAAGAGACCCTAAGCTGGCGCACCGGTTCGTCCAAGTAGTAGAACTCGCTGTGGACATGACTGTTGTTGGTACTGTGCGGTAGGTAAGCTGGTGAGTGTCTTTCGCACGATTGAATTGGCTTCTTATAACTGGGAGGGTGTGACCGAGTGGGAAGGGAACGAACGTCGGAAACATGTTCATGGGCATTTTGCAAAGCCCTGCGAGGTTACCAGACTTAAATGAGGGATTCGGAACGGCTTGGTGATGGAAGCTTCCTTTTCGAGGAGTAGGCACGAGTACTCGTTTCCGTGCACGCAAGCTCCGCAACAGTTAAAAAGGAATTCCTGCTTTTGAAAAAAGTCCCGGTGATCAGCCGACGATCTTACATCCCACGAAAAAGCGGAAATCACCTCGGCCAATGGAAATGAAGAAAACAGATTCCCCCCTTAAGAAATGTACACACTTTATTGTTATTTGATTTTTGTGATTTTGGTTTTGTTGAGCAATAAATATCACATTATCAACAGACCAGTGCTTTCGTTTTGTTTTGTTTTTTGTTTGGTTTTGTTCCTCTACGCGGTATCGTAGCCAGCCTTGTAAGGGTGCCCGAGACCGTAGAGCACACCCAAGAACTTAGAGTCGTCGAGATTATTCTCAAAGAACATCCGCTTCATCTTAAAGAAGGTTGCGCAGGTCAGCAAGCTATCGCTGCCCGCCTGGTGCTGCGGCCCGATGCGCTCCACCTGGGTGGAATGAGATGAGATGAGTACTCCAGCAACTATGGTTACGACATTCAATAATTAATGAAACGTACCTCAAGGTCGGAGGCGAGTTCATTCAGACCGCCTTTAAGACTCTTGCAGCTCTTCATTAAATATTTGATGTCGTATATACAAGGGAAGTAGGTATGAATGAGCTCAAAGAATTCGTCCTCTTGCGCTGGCAGTGGTTTGCAGGTCAGGATCTTTAACAGATAGCCAAAATCGTAGCCGCTATGGAACGAAATCCACTTGATCCGGTCGTCCAACACGATGCCGGAGCTCGTCAGAAGCTCGCCAAAGTGAGACACGTCTACACCCTCCTCTTCGTGCCGCTTGAAGTTGATACCAGATCGCGTCAACAAGTCAATCGAGTCCTGGGCATACATGTCCTCACTGGAGGAAGCAAGCAGCCAAAGGTGCAATAACAGGCTAAGTGGAAATAGAAACAGCACCTCCAAGAAAATAAAGGAAAAAAAGAGGAAGAGACTGAATGGGAGTACCTGAGACTGAATCTAAAATTAAATTGCCAAGTACTCACCCCTGGTGGGAGGCGGCCTTCGCTATCCGAGAAGGTAAGCCCCAGTTGAATAATCTTGAGCAAATCTACGTTGCAGCGCAGCGTTTGATAGTGGTACTCGGAGGGGCTCTTGAAGTTGCCAATAGGCCGCGCAACGATCCCTGGAAATTCAGTGTCCTGAACAAAGGAATCAGTGAGTCAGTGCGTAATGACTAACATAATTGGGAATTAGGGCTGAAATTTATTGTGGAAAATTGTGCTGAGGCCCAACACGATCGTGTTGGGTCCCTAGGGACAAAACCCAAGATAACATAGTCAATGTGGGGGGGGGGGAAGCAACTACACACCATTGCGATGTATGGGTAGTCCTCTACAATGTCCCGTATGTGGGCCATCTCCTCCTCCATATTGTCGGCCCACACCTCTCTTATCTCTGGTTCTACACCATTAGAGCCCATTTCTCAACCCAACCGCTCGGTTTGCTGCAGTCCGTTGGTGTCTTCGCACTTAGTTGTCGTCTGTACGTTTATGTCGACGCTCTAGCCAATCCGTTTCGCATTCCATTCTATGGTTATGAAAAAATGAAGAAACTGTGTTTTCCTCTAAATTATAATTCCTCGAAGAAACTGAAAATGTAAATAGACAATTTTATTCGCCGTATCTTTGATCTCGATGGACCGACCCTTTGCCCCGACTAGGGTAAGGAAGGGAGTCATTCCCAAAATATTGGACAATGTGATGGAGCACTTGGAGGAAATCGATGAAGATGAGTGGAGGCAACTGTTCATGGTATTTCTTGAGCGTTACTGTCTACCCCAAATCGAGAGCATTGCAGAGGCAGGAGATGCTTCCATCCACTACGGTGTCACCGTAAGGTGGGAACGAGCTTGTTATCCAAGTTCAACTTTTTTTTTGACTTCATTTTTTCTTCCTGAGGCAGCTTTGTCGATTTTATGGAGATGCACATGGTAGCGGCACACATGCTTGTCAAGCACCCAGCGCGTCTCCTCCCCATTTTCGACGAGGCCATTTGTGAGCTGCAGCGCAAGTGGATCGAGGATCTGCCTCCGTCCGACCCCAGGCGCAAGAAGTGGCGAGTCAAGCCGAACTGCCACGCACGGCTTACGCACCTCCACGCCAACGTGCCCGAGCTATGGAAAAACAAACTGCCGCGCTCCTGCGATGTGGGCACTTTTGTCGAAGTGAGAGGTATATTTGTTTTATTTTTATTTATTTATTTATTTATTTATTTATATTGGTTCAATTGATTTACTTTCAACTTGAACAGGCACAGTGATCCGCACGGGGATGATTAAAATGCTTGAGTGGAAACGGGTGATGGAATGTGCAAAATGCAAACATCAATTTACCGTGCATGCTGATCCCGAACAATACAACAACTTTCCACGAATCACCCGCTGCCCTTCAGATAAAGGTAAGGGCGAAAAAAAAAACAAAGACGAGTCTTGTATAAAATATACTTTATGATCGCCGCGATGACATACCTGATTTTCCTTTCACTCAGAGCCGCCCTGTCAAGGAAAAACGTTTCGATTACTTGAAGGCGATTCCAAAGTGTGTAGAGATTATCAGGAAATTAAAATTCAAGAACAAATACAACAACTCGCGGTAATCTTTTTTTGCCTCTTTTCCTTTTCTTCCTTTTTTTTTTTTAAAGAACCGCTTCAATATTAATTTTCATGATTTCCAGATGGGTTCCATCCCACGTTCCATGGTTGTCATTCTGGAGGATGATCTCGTGGATTCGTGCAAAGCAGGCGATGACGTTACCGTGAACGGAGTTGTCATGCGACGCTGGCGCACTGTAGATGACGAAAAAAGGTAATTTTGCCATTTTATATTTATTTATTTATTTATTTATATTTATTGATTTATATGCTGATTCATTCCTTCCTATGTTACTTCTATCTGGATAATGTGATGACAATGCAACTGAAGATGTGACTTGGAGATGTTTATGCTGGCCAACCAGCTTCGTGTAAATAATGAGCAGCGAATGGGCATCGTCATCACCGATGAGATGAAGCACGAGTTTATTTCCTTTTGGCATCAACACCGAAGTTGCCCAATGACCGCTCGCGATGTTCTCATTCGCAGTATTTGTCCGCAGGTGTCTTCCTCGAACTTTTTATGTGTGTGTGTGTATATATTTCTATATAAATATATTTAACAATTGGAAATAGGAAATTAACATTGTTGGGGGGGGGGAATGGCGCACCAGGTCTATGGCCTGCACACGGTCAAGCTGGCCCTCTTGATGGTGCTGATTGGCGGAGTGCAGTATCTGGACCCCAACGGCCTGCGGGTGCGCGGCGAGTCGCATCTCCTGATGGTGGGCGACCCGGGCACTGGCAAGTCCCAATTCCTCAAATACGCCGCCAAACTCAGCCCGCGCTCCGTCCTCACCGCCGGCGTCGGTATTTCTCTCTCTCTCTCTCTCTCTCTCTCTCTCTCTCTCTCTCTCTGCTCTCTCTCTCTCCTCTTATCATTCGGGAAATAGTCGACGAGAAGAAGAATAAGAATATGAAGGCGAAGGCGAAGACTAAGTCTAATACGAATACTAATAATCTCCTTGACAAAGGAACGACGTCGGCTGGTCTGACCGTTACGGCGGTGAAGGACGCCGGCGGCGAATGGATGCTCGAGGCCGGCGCTCTCGTATTGGCCGACGGGGGCGTGTGCTGCATAGACGAGTTCAGCTCCATCCGCAAGCACGATCAGGCACGTCACACCAATCGACGAGGGATCCTTCCTTGGAATTTCCCACCACAACAAGGACACAACGTTGCGTCGACAATTTTCCCTAATTTGGTGCGCAGGCGACGATTCACGAGGCGATGGAGCAGCAGACGCTTTCGGTCGCGAAAGCCGGATTGGTCTGCAAACTCAGCACCAAATGCACTGTCGTCGCCGCCACCAATCCCAAAATTAAGTTCGATAAAGACCAAAGTGCGTTTTCTAAAAAATAAAAAATAAAAAATAAAAAATAAAAATAACAAACATCCCAAATCTCACATTTCCCTTCGCAATGGGGTCTCAGGTCTTTCGGTGAATACGGCCATCGCGAGTCCGCTGCTGAGTCGATTCGATTTGATTCTCGTCCTATTGGACGAACAGGACGAAGAGTGGGACAAGAAAGTCACTTCCTTCATTCTACACGGCGTACGCCGCGTCTAGCCCACGACTACAAATAGGAGACATTTAGCCAATCGGACTGATCCGGAGCCTAACGGCTTGAAACAGAGCGCCGGAAGCGGAGAAATGCGGACAGAGCCCGCCTGGTCGATTCGCAAGTTGCAGGCCTACATTTCCTATGTAACGTCGACTTACCAACCCAAGCTTTCCATAAATGCCGAAAAGGTAAATCCTTTTTTTTTTTGTAACCTTTCAACCATTCTCGACTAACCATCGATTGGTTTCGCTTCTTCCCCTCCCCCTTCGGTGGAAAGGTGTTGGGAAATTACTACCGGTTACAGCGCGGAGCCGATCAGCGAAATCAAGCACGCACTACCGTTCGATTGCTCGAAAGCTTGGTTCGATTGGCCCAAGCGCACGCCCGTCTCATGTGTCACGAACAGGTAGGTGGCCAACATCCCCCTTCTTTCTGTTGTTGGTGGGCCCGAGCATGCCCCGAGGGAGGGTGACTTGAAGTCCGACCCAATCAGGTCGAAGTGGACGATGCTGTGGTTGCCGTGCAACTCGTAGAAATGTCGATGCAAAACGCGGCTATGTTGGGTGGATTGTCGAGCGCCCTCCACTCTCACCCACCCGAAGACCCGGAAGCTGAATGTATCGCCCCTTTTTTCCTTTTTTTTCCCCTTTTTTTCGATATCCCCTTTTTGCGCATTAGAAATTCATAGTCCATATTCCGGCAGTCGCAAACATAAAAGGAAAAGTCTTGCGTGCGTTGCGATTGGATCATCTCATTGAAGTCGACGTCGACGACGATGGCGAGGATAACGATGCGGGAGAATTCGACGACGACGAACTTGCAGAAGACGACGACGGCGCTGACCCAAGCCTCCTCTCCCAATACTCACAACAGCGCCGTGCTGCCGCCAGGCAACCACCAGGTAGAAAGAAAACACTGGAAACACTGGGCTTTTGTTGTTTCTCTCTGTGTGTTAAGTTGCGGGCTATTATTGTCTTCGCCATCATGCAGGAAGTAAAGCAGAAGAGGCTGATGAGGACGACGAGACTGGCCTGCCGCGACCATCGTGGCGTAGCGAACAGATCACCTCTCAAAAGATACAACACTATGAGACTGTTACTTGGGACACATTCGCCGTACGTTCCCATGTAACCCGGTCTTTTCCGATACGGCAAATCCCTTTCTTACTCACCATTTTCTGTGCAGGCTATCGAATCTCCGGTGCGCAAGCCAACAAAACCTTCCTATGGTGGCGAATAAAGAGAGATAATAAAACCAATCGACAAGCAGCTCGTTTTATTCTTCGTTTTGGGTCGCAGCGGTGGGCGGCAGAACCACGCACTCGAGCAGGGCCGCTCCGTCGTCTATCGCACCGCCCGGCATACAGCAGCTCACGCACGGCACGACGGAAACCAACGCGGGCGATGCCGCTGCTTGCAGTCCTGTCCCCGTGGCCGTGAGAAAGAGGAAAGGGAGAGAGAGAGGAGATTGTTGGGCAAAACTACGTGAGAGGGCGTCGTCCGCAATCGGTATTTCGGCGGAAGAGGGGAGGTAGAGTCGCAAATACAGCCGCTGATCCCACAGCAACAGGTCGGCTGACTGGATCGCGTGCTTTATCCGCTCGAGTGCAGCCGCGGCAGTGGTTCCTGTGTGGTATTGGGCCAGTCATTGGCTTTTTCAAACAACACACAGGCAAGGATTGACGATACTTGTACCTGCGGAGATGGTAGTTTGAGCGAAACAATAGCCCGCGTTGGACCACACGCCCTCCACGGCTGCATCCGCCGACGACTGCAGACGCATTTGGCGATCGCTCATCGTCGCCACCGAGGCGATGACCTGAAACTCAACCAGCGCGCCCTTGGGCAACGCGCCCACACGAATGAAACGCAAAAGCGGCTCATCTCCGATCTCTTCCGTGTATGCTTCTGCCTCCTCGAGTTCCTCCTCTTCCTCATCGGAAGACTCGCTATCCGGCCCGAGGCCTGACCATGGTCTGTGACGCCGCCTACCTTGTCTCTCTTCTTCCCGCCCCTCGCCGTTAATGTAACCCAGGATACGCCGTGACCTCTTAGTGATCCATGAATTATACACACCCCGATTGGCTGATCCACGCCTAAGCCAGCTACGCCATTGGTCAAGAATCAAATCCCGGTGGTCAGTATCCATCACGAAACACGTGCCTACCGCCACCCGCGAAGCCGAGGTGTGCATTACAGACATGACCTGCCATTCCCCGCCCGCCCCGCCCCCGTCAACAACCATGGTCTCGTGGGGCGAGCCGCGCCGCCGCGCACAGCCAGCCGAATTCTCCTTTCGGCACCTGATCGATGTTGCGGAGGCACATGAGCGTCTGCTGCGTGATACGCTCGCGCACCGGCGCACCCTTGTCGTCCCCCATCAGCGCCATCGACGCCGGGTCCAGACTATTTCGCAGCGTTACCAATGATCGTGAAAAAAAGAAAAGAAGAAAAGAAAAGAAAAGAGAAACGATGGGAATTTCCCGCGTGGAATGTCTACGCTATCTGTCCGGCGAGATGGACCAGGCCGTTGAGGGCGGTGGCCTGGCTGTAGGGACCGATGCACGCCGGCGCCCACCGCGATATGCTTTGCACGTGCAGCACTTGCCTGCGCTTCCGCTCTTCGTCCGCGCACTGCGTTGGCTGGCCAATGAGCAATAGACATGTGTCTACTACAAGGTATGTTTGTAAATTGATGGTTTCCTACCGCGGAGTGGCTCTTTTGGCCAAAACATTCGACCAAAACGTGAGCGTCATGCGTCAAAGGCATCTGAACGCACAATCTGAAGGCAGACAAAAGGAACCAAGCGGTTATATCTTTCTGTTGAAGATTTGTAGTCTAGAGACGAGAGGGTTGGAGAGCTCCTCTTTAATATATATATATATATAAAAAAAAACCTGGACGGCGGATTGGCCCCGAAATGTCGTCGATACACGCCGTTGCATCGCACGAAGAGGCTCATGTCACGCAAATAGAGGCATACGAAGCACAAGTCCGACATGGCAAACGAACGCTCAGCCAATTTCACTGTTTTTCCATATAATAGGAAAGGTTTAAGGACCACAATAAGAAAAAAGCGCTGTCCAATCGGAATTTTACGTTTTAGAGTGGAGAAAATGCGATCCAGCTGCGTTTCGACGGTGTCGTCGTCCGATGGGGACGCACATCCACGAACGAAGAAATGCCCTGCAACGAGAATGTGAAACAAATAAATATTGATCCGTGTTGCATTGCAACATATATGCGGTGTGCAACGTGCCCTGAGGGCCAGAGCCAATCGAAATGCCAAGTGTATCGACATTCTTCGTGTGATCATCAGAGAGCTCTGCAGTCTCGGATGCGCGATTTTCCGCCGTAGTGTACTCTCTCCATATATCATAAACCACCCCCTAATATAAATATATATATATATATAAAGTATTTAAATATATTATGTATAGTGTCCATCCTATATTCAGTTGGTAGTGTCAAGCGAGTCCTACCTCCCCCGCCGAAGCGGATTGGTGGTCGGTGCTGTGCTTGGGCTCGAGATGGTGTCTGCTGATGTGGAGATAGCCGACCTGCGCAAACTGGTCGTCCGAATGGATCACAACTTCCGTCTCATCGCTGAACGAACGGAAAAATGCGTTCGTGTGCCGTTCGAATTCGAAACAAAAACCAGCAACAAGAGAGAGCAGAGAGAGAGGAGAGAGAGAGAGGAGAGAGAGAGAGAGAGAGAGAGAGAGAGAGAGAGAGAGAGAGAGCAGAGAGCAGAGAGAG
>CDFF01071418.1:13726-47610 GCA_000826265.1 Acanthamoeba culbertsoni
GAGAGAGAGAGAGAGAGAGAGAGAGAGAGAGAGAGAGAGAGAGAGCAGAGAGCAGAGAGAGAGTATTTGGGGGGGGAGCGCACAGGACTATTTTGCAACGGAAGAGAGGACAGTCTAGGGTGAGCGTTTCGTATTCGCCGCCCTCGCCACACGGATGACACCCGTATTCGTCGCTCTGATAGAAAATAGAAGTATGTGTTTACTTTCTTAAGAAAAGCACCACAATAATGAAATCGTTCCGAGAATGCCCCGAATAATGTAAATATTATTTTTATTTATTTAATACTGTATTACTTTATTATTTTATTTTATTTTATTTTTATTTGTATTACATACCAGACGAAACAATAGCGGACGCAGGGCGGTAATTGATTTGCCCAAGTGCTTGTAAGGATCAAGCCCCAAAGCCGCGACCTTAAGCAGCACCCCTTATAAATCGGTACTTTGTTTGATGCCGATCGGTAAGGCTTGGTACCTTGATGAGGACAGCGTCGATGGGAACCTCAATCATTTCCTGCAGCAGCTCCCTTTGGTTTCGTTGCCAAAGGTAGGTCAGCGACACGAGGTTCAGCCTCTCGCAGCTGTCCGTTTTTTTCTCGTAAGCTTGAGATGCTGATTTGCAACGGAGATAACGACGTATAATAGAAGGAGGATCACTTACACATTCTCAACACGGAGGCGTTGATAGTCGGAGAGAATAGCTCCGGAAGCAACAGCCTGCACACTTGGGATTCTGTGGGTAGAGAAGCCCACCAAGAGGGAATGGTGAGCCGCAACATAGGGGGCAGCAACGATCCACAACAAACCTCCTCTTGACCTCTTTCAACAGTTCATAGAGGCTCTCGACTTCGTCCTCCTGCGTTCTGGCGTAATGCAGCTCTTGATTAAGAGCCTTGCCTCGTATGATATTCCGGAAGAGAGGCAGACCCATGCAGTGAGCATAGGATTGAATGACAGTGTGTCCCACTGTCTGAAACATGAAGCTATCTAACTCATCTGTGGAGGAAAATCCAAACCAGTAAGGAGGTGGTTGCGATTCCAAAACTAGCCAGCGAACCTGGAGCAGAGGGAGGCGGGAGAAGATTGGCGAGAGCGACAATGCGATGCCCAGCTCGTGCACACTCCACCATAGACATGCAGCTGTCCTTCCCGCCGCTCACCAAAGCCACCACGTCCATCTTTGCTCAGACAAAGCGAGCATAGCCGGAATTCTTTAAGAATAATTGAAAAATCGTTAAGGTCACGAGCGGAGCCTGTGTGGACAGAATCGGAAAGCTGTGGAAGAAGGCCGAGAAAGTGATTCTATCCATTAGCCGCCTAACGGAAGAACTTGATTGCAAAGAGATTCAGTGGCGTGGAGTTCCAAATAACATAGCCTTAAGGAAAGGAAAGAGAAGAAAGTAATGGCATCGAAGGAGAGCAAGCATGCGAAGAGCGTTGCACGAGTGCATGCGGACATTAATCAGAAGCGACCACCAGAGTACTCGGATTACGAAAACCATGTGGTGCAATGGGGCGGCCAAGAGGACTACGAAATCATTTGTAAGGTGGGGCGCGGCAAGTACAGCGAGGTGTTCGAGGCTATGAATGTGCGAGACAACGAGAAATGCATTATCAAAGTGCTTAAGCCTGTGCGAGATAAAAAAATCAGGTACCTCTTTCTATACTTTGTAAGCCCCTGAATCTGCCTCGAATTCATTTTAGCATCTTTATTTCTCTGTTACTAGGCGTGAGATCAAAATCTTGCAGAACCTGAACGGCGGAACAAACGTGGTACGCTTGGTGGACGTAGTGCGCAATCCACACACCAAGACTCCCTGCCTCATCTTCGAGTACATCAACAACACTCCCTACAAGCACCTCTACGCCAACTTTTCCGATTTCGACTGTCGCTACTATATGTTTGAGCTTCTTCGTGCTCTCGATTTCGCGCATTCCAACGGCATCATGCACCGAGACGTTAAGCCCCAGGTCTTTTATAGCGCCCCTCGTTGGTTTTGTTGCTTTCTCAGTCCGCCCCGTTCGCTAAATGTGTGATTCGAATCGATTTGGGTGCTGCAGAACGTTATGATTGACCACCAGAAGCGACAGCTTCGTCTTATCGATTGGGGTCTGGCAGAGTTCTACCATCCTTGTACGTTTCCGCCTATTTACCCGTCATCGTGAAGTTTATCACTACATAGGATTTATCTTTGTGCTCTCTTCCTAGACATGGAGTACAATGTGCGAGTGGCATCGAGGCACTACAAGGGTCCCGAGTTGCTTGTGGGCTATCAGATGTACGACTACTCACTAGATATGTGGTCGCTGGGATGCATGTTCGCCGGCATCCTCTTCAACAAGCAGCCTTTCTTCTGTGGTTCCGATAACCAGAACCAACTTGTTAAGATTGCCAAAGTCCTCGGTAGTGTTTCCCTCCCCCTTCCTACGTGCATGTTGCGGATTGCCTTCAAGCACAGATCTATATGGTATTGATCATTGTTTGCTTGGGGGTTGAGCAGGCACCGAAAAGCTCTACGCTTATCTGAAGAAATACAACATTCAATTGGACGCACGCTTCAGGTCGACAATTGGCACACGCCAGAGGAAGCCCTGGAAGAAGTTTATCAAGAGCAAAAATAACAAACTCGCCGTGCCTGAGGCCATCGATCTCCTTGACAAGCTTCTGAGGTACCGTCCTCGCTTCGACCACCGTTGTGTGAGTGTCTCCCTAATACTGTTGATTTTTTGTAGGTACGACCATCAGGAGCGCTTGACAGCGGTCGAGGCCATGGAGCACCCGTACTTTGCCCCGATCAGGTCTTCTTCTTCTGGCGGCGCTAAGGTCTAACATGAACGAAACTACGCCTTCTTGATATGAATTTTGTCGACAACCAAAGAAGAAACGTGGAGGAAATAAAATTTTGTGGCGATGAACACAAGGAAGGAGGAAGAACGCCGACGAGAGGTGGCTAGGGCGAGGTGGGGCATACTGCGCAATGCGCTGCTCAGCTCGGGGAGCAGGGGATTGGAGGGGGAGCCCGTTGGCATCTCCAAGCGAGCTTTCACAGGCTTCAACCTATTCAGAATAGAGGAGTTAAGCCGTGCATCGAGTGGCACTGACACTCACGACGACGAGTACACCTCGGTGCGCTATTTGTACCAGTTAACACAAGCCGGGGCTCCTGAGCCCACACAGCCATTAGCCGTGGTGGTGCGGCAACGCAAGGAGAAGGCTGCCCTCTCTAAGGCTGACCTCGCCGGCTTTGACAATACCGGAAACATATGTGCGTGCTTATCTGCGGTGCAGATGGCAGCTGGTCTTGCTAATTCCTGCGGTACCAGGTGTGTGGCCCTCCGAGGAGGTACTTACGCACTACTGCCTACAACATCCACAGCTGTTCAGGTGGGTTCGTCAGACCATAGACATGCCTTGCCGCCTTTCGCTGACGCCCCTTCTTCTTTTCGTGAAGGAATAAGCGCGTATGTGAAGTGGGCGCTGGCCTTGGCCTGGCTGGTCTAATGGTAGCGTGCTATTTATCGTGCAACTTCGTGCTGATCACAGATGGGAACGATAAGGCCACTCATAGTACGACTCACAAACGACCTGACCTCTTTGCCGCGCACCAAAATAACAAGGCCTATTATCGCGATCAGACTTGCGATGGGGTATAGAAAAGAACGCGAAACGTTTTGCAGGTTCAACAGCTGAAGGACACCATGTACGGGGCGAAAAGCTGCTCTGGGACCGAAGAACACCAGTGGAGGAGCACTATCGCCATAGCTTCGACTGTGTCATTGCTGCAGACTGGTTCAGCCCCATTAAGAATCAATGGCCTATGTCCTTGCACTTAACCGCAATAAGCTACAGCTTGTTCCTGGACGAATATCATGAGGACCTGCTGCATGTGTTGAGTCAGTTGCTGCGCCCGGAAGGAGGCCAGGCGCTCATCTTTGCTCCAAGGCGAGGACGCACGCTGGATGACTTTGTCAGCAAGGCCAGGAACAAGCAAGGGGTACACACAGAATCCACGCCAAGGGTAGTTTCACATTAGGTCATTCTTGCGCGTCAATCAGAAATGGCTCGTGCACTTAGAAGAGGATTATGATACCTACTTGAGCCGGCGGCACAAAGAACTGCGTGCTGGGCAGCCTCCTTCTCGAGAGCTGCCTTCTTCCACTGAAGCCAGAGAGAAGATCGACAGGAATGGACGTGCGGAGCTGCCATCGTGCGCTTATGTGCCAGATCAGCACTTCCCGCTCCTTATCCGTTTGTCGGTTGCATAGGCCGAGCTTTGGCCATACAAACAACCAACGAGCCACACATGAGAATTCCATCTCCAGCCGTTATTGGCTGAGCGGACGCAATCACGAGCGCTCGGAACTGAGACGTTAGCATGATCAACCCGTGACCTCTTTCTCAACGAACGCCATTGCGCGCAGCCTGTCCCGAGAGGTTCTCATGGCTGATAACCCTAAACGAAAAACGGTTGGCCAACACAAGCTTGCAACCTCACACCACGTGTAGTTGCCCATACCATCACGCCACAGAAGCACAACCAAACCTCACACCGTGATAGCCTTCATGAGTGCCTTCTTTTCACATGCCTCTAATGCCCCTATGCTGCACTGTCAGGTACAACAAAGGTTTACGAGCGCCGAGAGCATTGTGTTCACGTGAGGTTTTTCTTAGCCTCCAGAGCAACTGGCTTTAGGGCCACAACCTATATGGCCACCGTACGCTAACCTCAACAGAGATGCTTCCTCAATTGAGTTGGCCTGGAGACCCGTGGCAGCTGTCTGTCCTCCTCACGCATCAGCTGGCTCTTACGGCTGTGAGATGCGAGCTCTTATGGCACGAATAACCGAATGCGGGGATCGGCTGGCTCGCGTTACGAATGAGCTACAAAGCGCTACCGAAGCCGCTCAGAAGCGGAACCGTACCCGTCTTACTGCAGTGTCTGAGCCAAGCTTGGCACGCTCTTGTCCACCTGCCTTGCAAGTGCAGCCTAAGAGAACTCGACGCAAGGTAACCTTGCTGGTGCACAAGGAGCAAGTACTCCTGCAAGCTCCTTACATACTTCCAGTCATGCTCTTTTCAGCGCAGCTGCGCCCAGTGCCATACCAGGAAGACACCGACGTGGCGAAGAGGTCCTGGGGGTATTACGTAAGTAAACAAGAATGTTACTGCTGGACAGCTAATTATTGAAGTATACTGCACGCCACAGGTTGTGCAATAGTTGTGGTTTGCGCTACAGACAAGCAAAGAAGACACCAAGGGACATGCTGCTCACCTCGGTTTTGAACTGACTGCTGTGGTGGCAAAAATTCCACTCTCTGTTAAACTCGAATCGAAACAAAGGAAAAGAGGAGAAAAAGCCAGCATGGCGGTTGGTGGTGATAAGTTGCGCTTGTTGATCGTGGGAACGTACCTGGCGGTTGTAAACTTTGGTGCTGCGGGTTTGTTCTATTATGATAAACAATGTGCTATTAAACATCACTGGCGTGTGCGCGAATCTACCTTACAACTGTCCGCACTAGCAGGAGGTAGGGCAGCTTCTAATCTTTGTGTGTACGATTAAATCGAAATTAACTACTCAATCGAAATTCTAACCCACTAGGCTGGGTTGGTGGCATATTTGCCATGCACACCTTCCGCCACAAGACCAGTAAGACTTCGTTTCAGGTGCTCTCTTACAGCGGCCGATGTTCCTGGGATCACTTCACCAGGCTGACCCTTTTGCAGGTTCCCTACTATGCAGCGACGGCTACAAACATCGGTCTCATTGCACTACTGGCGCGAACACGACAAGGGCGGAGGTTGATGGACCAGTTTTTTGAGGCTGCCGCATCCTATGGTAGCGCAGCCAGACGTGCTGGCCCAGGAGGTGCTCGCCACGGAACAAGCAGGCAGGCACAAGGCCAACCATCACAACAGACGCTCCGTACAAAGAGGAGACGTTGAAAAGGGCAACGGAGAATTTGTTGGGAGGCCGTGCTGGTTGCAACTAAATTGGTTGGTCCCCGCTGGGGAGTTATTCCGGGATGTGAAACCTTTTTGTTGTCAGTTGAAGTACCCCTCCCCTGTTTGCTGTTCTAGAGCTCAGGTTCGGCCGATGGAGCATCCTCAACGAGTCATACCTCCTACAATCAACCTACTGCTGAGCCCGGGTTACTTCGGTTGGCAACCAAGTGGCGTGTATCTGCTTCAGCCTGTGCCCCAAGGCTTCGGCTGTAATCCAATCTGCCCCATGCCAGAGGTGCGTGCTGTGGTCAAGCGGTTGTGGGTTGCTAAATCTTAAACACGTCTTTTGATGGCACGCTTTTACTTGGCCATCGTACAGGAGCCTTGGAACAGCGACTGCGAATGGCCAGAAGAATCTCAACTGACACCAAGAACACTGCCTGCCTGTACGCAAGAGATTTCACCACTTCGGCCCAAGACGACGACTGTACTCGTTCATCAATCTACGACAAGGAGACAGCTTGACTGATAAGGAAGGTTGTGACAGAAGACGCGCATAGGAAGACCTCGGAGCAGTGCAGAACAGAGGTGCGAGCATTGCGGGGCTACCTCTACGGCGGTGTGGAGAAGGGGTCCCAGTGGTTGTCGGTACGCTCCCCCTCCCACGCGTAGCTTTTGACCTATTTAATATATCAAACCAGCTGATATATCAAACCGGCTTTCACCCCGCAGCTTGTGTAATGGGTGTGGACTACGATATGCCCACGCCAAAAAGGCTACCCGGACGATGGCCATCTCTTCTCTTCTCAACTAGCTAGTGGATACGACATGTACAGTGACGGCGGAACAAAGGCGCAAAGTCAACAATTTCCTTATGAGAAGATTTATTAAACGAAAATATCCCACTGGGGGATGTATGGTTACAACTTCGTTACCTGGTCATCACTTCACAAGCAACGCCGGACCAGTTGCAAACTAAGGGAAGTCGGGGGTGGAGCCGAGATACTGTACGCTGCCATATCATGATATTAATATGCAGTCATCCTGCCAGGATCACTCACGTCACGCAAACCCGACTCAGGCGGTGTTGGCACTATGGTAGACTCGTCGACTATCGTCTCAGCGACATCCGGAGACATGGATTGATAGCGGCTGTGCCGTTCTTTTTCTTCTGATTTTTCGTTCTGCTGGTCTCCAGTATTCAGGTCAGTTTTCCTTCCAAACCTGCTTTTTAGAGAACTCAGCAAGTCACTTCTAAACCTGCAGCATGTGGATCATCATCCCTATCATCATTCCGTTTGGCCTAATATCTCGTTGCTACCACCGGGCAAAGAGGTGGCTACACAAGAGGCATTCGCACACCGCGAAGTAAAGTTAGGCCAAGTCTGGCGGTGGAGCGCTAAGCAGGAGGCCAAGCCTCCCTGAACTGCGAGGAGGGGTTCAGGTCATAAACTTCTTTCATCACAATTAAAGGCCCAAAGCACACTGTTGTATTCGCCCCTTTTCATTCGTGGGTGCTGAAGCTTTTTTTTTTTAAAAAATAATAAATGTAGCAGGGCCTCTTACACGCTCGTGAAACTGCACATCCATCTCATCCTGCTTGTGGGCATACACAATGACTCTGTGAACCTGCATCGAGTATTGGCATCAATCATTTGCAGCAGCAACTAAAGCATGTGAAAGGAATAACTAACCTCAGGTGCTTCGGCGGGGAGAGAAGACATGAGGGCCTCCTGAACCGGATCCAGCCCCATGAAAAATCCTCGCAGCAAACGAGTTTGGAGGGCTTTTTCCACTATCCGCGGCTTGTGCAAGGGCTGGAGAAGCACTGCCTTGAGTTGTTGTATAGGTATTGCGTCATCAGTTGATGATGCCAGCGACTTCATTCTCTCCATTCTAAATGACACACTTAGAAAAAAACTCGATCGAGTACTCTTTCTGAAACGCAGGTTGCCCTACCTCCATCTGGCGAAGTCTACTTTGAGAGGAGGCGTCTGTTTCAAACGCTCCACCAGCTCTTCGTGTGGGACGGCAGCTGTTGGATTAACCAGCAGAAGTTCTAGAGCATACCTCCCTGCCTTGACGCAAATAACAGTTAGGAATAGCTAAGCTGGAGGTGTGGCGACAAGGGACTATGCACCCTAACATAAGCAGCTTGGATGCTGTCGATAATAAAGAGAGGACCTGCCTTAACTTTGGCGCGGTAGTGTGTAGAGCCTATAACCTTGGCGTATGTCTCGTGAATCCGTTGCACTGCATACTACAAGGAAGGAAACGGTGTAAGGACCGCGATGCACCATGTTGGTGTATCCCTTCTACCTCTGCAGCCTTCATTACGACGGGGTCACTGACTTGAAGCGTCGTTGAATTGCCCACGAAGTCCTCCCATAAGTCTGCTGCGGACCCAAGCCCCACCAGAAGGACAGCGCAAGCTATTGTGGAGAAGAGCAATCTACTTAGCATTGTGGGCGTGTCCCGCTCAGGAAGGAAACGAGAAGAAGTAAGAAAAAAGAGCTCGGCCACTCTTTTCTCCTTGCCTTTATTTGGATAAGGATGATTTCTTTTTTTTCCCGTTTTTTTCCAATGGACAATCAAGCTTGCTACGGATTGGCATAGAAGTCGTGCCCTCCTGCCCCGCTGTCCCGATGTGGATTGAAGGACGTGCGCGGAGTGGTGGGTATGCCCAGCCTAGAGCGAGTGGGCGCGGGCGACCCGAGCCCCACCAGGTCGTAGCGGGCCAATTCGGCGGTGCGTTTGGGTCTCTTGCTTCTTTTCCACTCCCTGCTCTGGCGGTCGCGCGTGAGCGAGGCAAAAGCCGACACCAACGAGCGCTCGCTCCTTGTCCCATGCTTGAGCATTGAGGCCGCGCGGTCCTGCACGTCCATCGACACACGAGGACTGGGCGCGGTGGGCAGTGCCGTGTACCCGTTGCCATACGACCGCTCGCGGCGACTGCGTAGAGGAAGGGCGTCATTCCCAGAAATAAGTCAGTAAAGAAAGAAAGAAACGAATCGTACCTGGAGGAAAGTGAAGAGGGTCGGGGGTTGAGGAAAAACAGCCAACCCAGTAAGATAGCCAGGAAAATCAGAGAAAGTCCACTTGTGACTCCGAGAAGCGGCCAAAACGAGAGGTCGGGCAGATCACTGAAAATAATTTAGAGTAAATATGAAACAATCACCAGCAATTGGATAATCGTAGGGTGCAAACGCACGAGATGTTCATTCCCCAAATTCCGCTCACCAGCACCAATGGCAGAGTAATAGCACCTTGAAAAATATAAAAAATATAAAAAGGTTACTAGTTTAAACCAATAATGAAAACAGGGCTGGCTTACCGACTATAGATAGAAGAATTTCGATTCGTCGCTTCTGTGCGTCCTTTTCTCTGTCCATTTTGTAGCGTTCCCTTTCCTTTTTTCGTGCTACTCTTTTTTCCTTTTGTTTTCCCCCAATTCCAATAAAACGGAAAAATGGGTAAGTATCACAGGAAATGTTTTGGGGAATTTGGGTTGTCTCTCCCCTACTTCTTGTATTTGGCGGCGTTGTTCCTCGAGATATCCTCCCTCGACGATTCCCAGCACATCGTGGATCTCCTCTCTGATCTCCTGCCGTGTCTCCGGAATGCGAAGCACCTTCACACACACACACACACACACAANAAAAAAAAAAAAAAAAACCAAAACCAAAAAGAACAAACAAAGAAGTGAGCAACATAGGCGGAAAAACGATAGGAGGAAAAAATGAATGGAAATAGAAATATATACTCTGCGCATAGTAGAGAAAAAGTGGGAATATTCCGAAAGTCCGCCACAATCATCGCTGCTCATTCCGAGAGAGTATTTGATCAACAACACCTGGCCGGAGGTTTGTGTAAGAATGTATAGTGTTGTCGACAACAAAATATGATTGGGGGGGGGGCGAGAGTGGTACGGCTAGGTAGCGCAGGTAGAGTCGATCCTTTTCGAGCTTCTCCAGGGTTTCGCCTTCCATCAAAGATTCGAGTCGTAAATGCTCGGCAGCCGAGGCTGTGAGTTGCATAGCAAGTTAAGAAGGTCGTGCCAAAAAGGAAAATAGGGTTTCCTAATTAAGGAAGTACCTGACAGGTTCGATAGTTCTGAAAGCACGCTTGCTTCTCCACGTCTGCAGTGAAAGGGAGAAAGGAAAAATGATGAATAGGCGCACATTGAGGTAAATTTCGATGAATAATTTCAGAGTAAGGATACGAACGCGTGGAGACATAGGATTAAATAAACTCCTTGAAATAGCTTCGGCCACGTGTGAGCTTCAAAGTGCCGATTGGTCGCATCGGTGGGCCAGCTCATTGCAACGGTTCCCTCCCTGTAGCCCAAGGTGAGTTGCATTGCAACAACGGTTGAAGTGCTTGGTTACCTGGATACTCCTATGTAGCGGTTCATGCGGTGTACAAGCACGTGGTCCAATCGCTGCCTCTCCGCAATGCCAGGTGGCGGTGGTCTGTTGCGTTGCCCAAATGCTGTATAAAACGTATTAATATTTTCATAAGTTTATATATATATACTATAAATATACTAATACTATATAGTACGTAGATATACAATATTGTACCTCGGGTGAGATGAAATATATACTCGCGCAGATCATCGTCTGCCATTTCTCGGTCGACAACGACTGTCGTGTGGTGATTGGCGCACTGATTATTCAAGGAATGTTTATTGTCAGCATGCATTCCAGGAAAATTCTAATTCCAGGAATCTAAAGCGTACCGCGCCGTACGAAATTCGGCGGATTGGTGCGTGAGGATCCTCATGCGGAAGCTGAAGAAGCCAATTGCCAATCGTGCAGAGGGACAGCAGCTCATCCCCGTAACTAGGAACAAACAAGGTGAGTGGTACGTTGCAGTGCAACGAAGAGTGCGAGCTTGCTCACATTGTGTTTCCTAAACGGCCGAGAGACCGAAGATGCGGAGTCATGAAATGTCCATTGTTTTCGGCCGGCTTGTTCTCATTCGTCAGTCCGTGTGCGATGAGTGCGGCCTCCAATCCGAGAGTCCAACCAAGAAACACCTTAAGTCGATAACAGTAACCAATCGGAAGATGTTGAGATATGTCTCAGCGAATCGGGGTCACAGAATAGATTGCCGAGTTACCTTTTTCACCTTATGGCGGAATTTTACGAGAAACAGCCATCTACAACCCAAATGATCAGATCAATAACTATCCCATTTGTTGCAATGCAACGAAACATACGTTCGCAGCTCATCGAGTGTGAGGGGAACATCTTTGAGCTTCTCTGGCATCCAGTTGATATGGAACACCAAAAGGCCGCATCCCATTGGGTACATGACCAATTCCACAGAACTTATCTCCACCTCGAATCCTTTTGGTTCCAAGATTGTTAGGCACGACCTGAAGTCAGGAATGCATAGAATGTCAAGTATGTACCAATCTTATTCTTGAACTTGGAGAGGACGGTCGCGTCTTGCGGAAATTCGGGTGGGGCCGGAGCCGGCGTGGCATCACTTGATTGGGTGATGCTGGTCAACGCGTAGTCCTCCCATGAGGGTGGCAACGAATGAAAGCTTCCCTTACGGTACGAAGGCTCTTCCCCCATTGGTGGAGTTGGCGGAGTCGAAGACGACGAAACCGGGGGAGGAGGCGGTGCCCCCAGGTTGGGCTCTGATGCCGCATGACGGAGACGGCGCGAGGCAGGCGGTGGAATTCGAGGAATGCCAGGCTCGCCAGATGCGTCGAAATTTCGTGCGTTTTCCTGCTCGGCCTCGTCTCCGCTGCCGGTCTGGCTGCGTTCGCCGCCCATCTGGCGGCGCCTTTCCTCATCGCGCGCTTGCACCGGAGAGGGGACGGCATCGCCCCCAGAGGACGCCCATATGCACGGATTCGGAAACAATATTTCCCTGGCCTTCTTCGTCAGTTTCATCCGTTGGCACTTCCTGGAAGGATTTTTTTTGGGGGGATAAAGTTAGCTTATCATGTATGATTTACACGTTTGAAAGCAGAAAGAGTTATACTGAAAAAGAGAGGGGGGGGGGAAGAAGAGGAAAATTACCAAACTTCGAGATCGTTGGCAATGCTGTCGACCTCCTCCTCTTCCTGCTCGGCCTCGACATCGCCGCCTTCGTCCATGAGGAGCGTGTTGCGGTCGGGCTTTTCTTCGCCGTTCCCCTCGTCCACGTCCGTGACCCGCTCACTGTCGCGAAACCCGTCCTCCTCCTCCTCTTCCTCCTCCTCCTCTTCGTTTTCCTCATCGTCACCATCTTCGTTATCCTCACCAACCTCATCATCATCACCATCATCACCACCATCGTCGTCCTCATAGCCATCTTCGTCCGCGGTCTCATCGCTCCAATGCACCGTGCGGCGTGTGGCCTTCCTTTGCTTCGTCTCCTGCATCTTCTTCTTCTTCTTCTGTTCCTTGCCTGCGCCGCCCGCGCGCTTCTGCGTCATCTGCCGATTCATCCGGCGGTGCATGCGCGCCTTCCTCCGCTCGTCGCTTTCAGACACAGCGCCGCCGGCTCGCCCGCGGTTGTCATTCGTACTCATATCGCCGCCGGTCCAGCGCGGCATGAACTCGCTATGCTGGTGGCCAGCAGGGCGCCCGCTCACGGAAGCCGACCTCTGGCTGTCGAAGCTCTTGCACGCGTCGCGGCCGGCCAGCTGCTCTTCGTGCAGGAAGCGCTTCACAGTTTCGTTCCACCCGACGATCTGGCGAAAGTGCGCTGATAATTCGCTGACTTCGAAGGGCAGCATGAAGTTGCTTTCCCACAGCCGTACCCGACGCCCAGAGTCCTTATCTAAGTGAGGCAACAACAACAACAAATATATATAAGGAATTTTGTGTCGACAAAAAATAAACAGAGTGGGTAAGTGTATAAAGCCAACCTATGATGGTGCGCCTACGTAGGCGGTCGATCCATTGGTTGATCGACTTCTGATTATCGCCCCAATGGAAGGGAAGGATGAGAGCCGTTTTGGCCGACAGGCACTGATGCAGGGCCAACTCCTCCTCGCCTGCTTCTCCTGCTGTTGACATCACGGGGATGCCCGTGTCGTGTGAACCACTTTCCTCTCTTTCCGCACACAAACCGGAACGGGGGGGAGGGGAGGAGGGGAGCGGAGTAGGGGAAGGGGAAGAACTCGCACCAGCCATGTCGGGCACGCCCCAGTTGGCAAACGGCGCTGCGTTGGTCGAGCTCCGTTGAGGATGCGGCAGGTCTTCCATCCACAGCTCCTGCGAAGAGACCAGGGCACAGAGCACGAACGGTGAGGGACTCTCCCCGCCGAGGAAAGAAACCACGGGGGGGGGGGGATGAGTGCCTTCATGCCAGACACGACCGAGGAGCGCCGCAGCTGGTTGAGGTTGCGCATCTTGCGGTCGAGTCTGTCCTCCATTATCTCTTCCTTGTTCAACATGAGCACGTTGGACGCCTCTGCAGGAGGAAACCAGATCAATAAACGGTCGTCATCAAGAGCGAAGCTGGAGGGAACTTACCTCCTTCGTCGGTAGGGAAGAAGGTGCTGCGCTCTCGCTGGAGTGGACGGCGCAGTCGGCCCTCAGCATCTCGAAGCTTTACCTTCTTCTTTTGTTCCTCCTCCGTTTGCTTCCCCTTCCCTTTATCGTCCGTACTCCCATTTTCCACTTCCTCTTCATTCTCTGGCTCTAGTGACGTCCCCTCATCTTCCTTTCTTCGCCCGTCCATCTCGTTGTGGCTTGGCAAAAACTTATGAGAACACCTCACTGCGTCTCATGTCATTGTGTTGGAAAATGGCGTGCCCTGAACAGAGATCCAAAGCAGAGGAGAAGGTGAAGAAATCCTGACTGAAGGTCTTGCGTGACGGTTCATGACACCTACCCGAGAGAGCAGCAATAATAACCTGGTTTTCACTTTTTATTTTATTCATTTTATTTTGATGGCCAAGCCGAACTTCTGCTGACTCTCTGAAGGCCACACTGCAGACTTACTTCTCTAGCTTTTAAACCTAGATTTGGCACGAAAAGGCAGATAAGAAGAGCTCACACTTCTAGAATTAATAACACCGTTTATTGGGCCTTGTCAACATGTTCAACCAATAGAATAGTGTAGAGATGAAAGAACGGCACTGGGTTCAGATGGCCAATTGGGGAGTCTTCCGCCTTGGCCCATGATTCCCTTCGCACTACGGCACGTTGTCCTACCCGCAGAAGGGTCAGATTTGTGCGCACTGAACATCAATACCAGCACCCACGTAACTTACCAAAATGGTCCTCAAAATAAAATGCGCGGTTATCTGACTGGCTAATGCAAAGGTATATGCCAGGGTTGGTTAACACGCGTTCAATCTCGGAAAGCAATTTACAAACCTGTTTGTTTGTTTCGTTTGTTTGTGTGTGTGTGTGTGTTTTTTTTTTTTTAACGAAAATAGAGTAAAAAGAAAAAGAAAAAGAAAGTACATTGTACCA
This sequence comes from Acanthamoeba culbertsoni, assembly GCA_000826265.1. Lineage (NCBI taxonomy): Eukaryota > Discosea > Longamoebia > Acanthamoebidae > Acanthamoeba > Acanthamoeba culbertsoni. The sequence goes on from CDFF01071418.1 coordinate 28,103, forward strand.
CTGAAACTACATTGGGATGGCAGATTAGTGCATCGAAGGTGCCTTTATCGATCACGACATCAAACGAACCATCTTCCAGTCACCGAATAAGAGCAATGAAGTGCCACATACGATATAATCAGGAAATATATGAGAAATCTCACCAGCAAACAAGCTTTTCATATCGGTGGCATCGCCCAGAACATATCGTAGCTGTGTCTTTGACGGATACCTGGGTAACCAAAAAGATAGTTGTACTTCTTATCTTATATTGTAGGAACCGAAGATACCTTTGCTCCATGTGTCGAATGACATTCGCTGAGAAGTCGAGGCAAGTGATGCTTTCAAAGCCATCCATCTCGACCATGTCCTCTCCCAGGCGCGAGTTGCCTGTGGTAAGGAAGAAAATCAATAACAACTCTAGTAGTTCTGGCCACGGAGAAGATCAACACACCGCAACCGATGATCAGCACTCTAAGTCGGCGAATCCGAGCCATGAGGGCCACATCTGGCTCTGAAACATCATCGCTGCCTGTGACCCGTCTGGCAAGGTGTCGCAGCAGAACGCGTCGGCAGTGAGCGTATGACTGATACCTGCAAAGGAAGTTGTCTGTGAATATAGACAAATTAATTCCCTTCCTCAACACCCATGCTGCGCACCATTCCCAGGGTTCAGAGTCTGTCTTAAGCCCAGCGTATTCGTCGTCCTGGTAGGTATAATAGAGAAGGTGAGCGGGAAGAGGAGCAAGTGACAATGGTACACTCACCCAATATTTAGCGCTTGCGAACGTGACTACTTCATGAGTGCTGTTAGGTGCTGGGGGCGCTCGAGAGTTAACCTCACTCTCTTCCCACTCATCCATTTTAATTGCAATTTCTTTTCTCGGGAAACAAATTTTCTCCAATTAATACTAGGCTATTTATTCTGGTCGTTTAGGTGAACATCGCAATTCATACCGGAGTGAAATCATTCACTCCGTCCTTCTTCTGCGCGTTTAGGCCTCTCTGGTCTGCTTCTTTTGTCTTCTGTTCGAACTCTCCTCCTTAACTCAGACGCTGTTGTCTTATTGTTCCAGGCGATAGACACAGAGAACTCTTTGGTGGTGGTTTGCGCCAAGTCAGGGTTTTAAAGAGCGAAAGCGGTAACGTGCCCGTAACGAAGGCGAATAGTACTCTGCTGAAGATCGGATAGACACAGATCCGATGGAGACCCACACACAAGAGAACGAAAACAGACACAAGGAAAAACTAGTAAATCGGGCCACAAGAGAAGAAGGCGAGGAGTCGTCCGAGGGTGAAGAAGCACTCATTACGAATAATGCCCTTTTGACGCCAGCCACAAATCTCCAATCTTCCTCTGACTCATCTTCGCTATCACTGCCCGATTGGAAGACACGCTCGATCAACCGAAAGCAGAAGGCAGCCTACCTTGCTTCACAATACCCACCTGCCAAGCAGCGTTTGGACAAGGCGCTCTCCTTCATCTACCTCTTCGTTATGCTTCGCCTTTTCTACAATCTCCTCTCCTCCCTCTCCTCGATCGGGTCCTTCGTGGCCCTCATCTCTGCTTTCGCCCTCGCCGCCCTGTGGGCCGACTTCGTGTCCGGCATGCTGCACTGGGCCTGTGACACTTACGGCTCTGTGGACACACCCGTCGTCGGCAAACTTCTCATTCGGTTCGTCCGTCAATTGTCCCCCCCCATTTTCCCGCCAATTTCTTTATGACTTATAAGCCTTTTTTTTTGTTTTTACAACACAAAGATCGTTCCGCGAACACCACATCGACCCATTGGCGATAACGCGACATCCGTTTTTCGAGACCAATGGCAACTCGATACTCGCCACACTTCCATTCGCCGTCGTTCTCGCGTTTTACCCGCCGACAGAAGCCTCTGGTGGTTTCCACTACTTTCTTATGTGCTACCTGACATGCGCTACATTGCTACTTTCATTCACCAATCAGGTTCTTTCTTCATTTCCTATTCACCTCTTTCCCTCCCTTCGTTTGTCATCATCTAGTATACTTTACACTCACGCTACATGCATGTAGATTCACAAGTGGGCACACATGCACGAGTCGCCTAGAGCGATTCGCGTCCTGCAGAAGATGGGCGTCATTCTCGAAGGCCGGTAGGTTTCAAACAAGCCAGCCTCTCTTCATTCCTTATATTCTGGCGCTCTCTAGTGTACTGATTATTGTGCTCAATTTTGCTCAACCAGGGCACACCAAAAGCATCACTTCAGGCCCTATGACAGGGACTACTGCATCACCACGGGATGGCTCAACCCTTTTTTCGAGACAATCGATTACTGGCGCAGATTGGAGTCTGTAATACACAGCATAACCGGGGCCGAGGTACAATAGAGCCAAACGAACCCTTCTATGATGTGTTGCAAAGTCTGACGCAAAATGACGTACGGCAGCCACGAAAGGATGACCAGACATGGTCGCTGCCAGCCGGCGCCGCCCCGAAGCAGGAGTGAAGACGGTCGTCGCTGTTGTATACCCAAAGCCGTTTTGTGCCTGTGTGTGTGTGTGTGTGTATGTCTGACAATAAAAAGCAAGAAGAACCCACGGCACACAGACTCAACGGGACCGAGCGGGGAAGATGGAACTTCGGATAGAGAAGAACACAGTAAAGGGAAGTTCAAAAAAGGCGGCCTCGTCGCCTGGCTCGGGCAAGATGCGTGGCGGCAACATAGAAGAAGACCACGGAGCTGGCCATTAGACCAGTCGCGAAAATAGGTCCTGCAAGCTCAGCAAAGCCCTCTTCGTGCCCCCAGTCCTTGCCTGGCAAAAGGTGGTTGTGCATGGGTGGGGTTTTCATCATCAGCTTTGCTGCTGCGAGGTTTTCGATTCTCTAATCAATTGTACCCTCATAAATATGTGAATGATTGGGGAGTTGGGTCTTGTAGCGCAGCATGACCTCCCCCAAAAACGCGTAGTAGTTGAACCAAACCCTCACCCGCACCTGCATGTGCGGAGTGGTGAGTGCGTTCTCACCATCGTGCCGACTTAAATATATCGCAGTTGTTCTGTACAACACGGTACCAGATCGCCTTTCCCACGCCATCGAGGCACGCCGTGTTCGGCGTGGACAATGAACGTGTCCGGCAGCACGTAGAAAGAGTAACCAGCCGCGTTCAGCTCCGTAGCATGGGACACTTTGTCGAACCCGTACCCAACGAAACGTTCATCCCACCTTGGGTCATAAGAAGAAGTCATTGCAGGCCTCTATGGCTCAGGCTGAGGCTGGAGGAGAGGCTGGCTGCCATGGCATACAATGGTATGTCCTTCCGTACGATGTAGTACGGTTCGTAGTCTCGTTTGTAGTCCACCTTGTAGACCTGGTGGGTCTTGTACCACTCCTCGTACTGGGTGGGCCCGTGCGCTGGAAACCACTTGTCCTTGTGGACCTGCCGCACCCTGTCCTGTGCAACCAATCGGAGCAATTGCTCTTTGGTATGCGGAACATCCCGCATATTAAAGTCGTCCATCTCGAAGGACGCCACGACGAATACTGAGCGCGGTTCGTGCAGCTTGTCCCACACATTGCTGATGAGGTCACAGATGATGAGAGCAAGATATTGGGAGGGCGAAAACCAAACGAAAACTCGATTGCAAGTCCCTACAAGATGTTTTGTCTGGCGTCCCTGCTTGGAATGAAGTCGATGTCCAGCACCATTGCATGGGCTGTCCGACACTTCACCACGGCCTCGTTTCGCAGCGTATTGGCCGGATAAAGGCCCAACGTTTGCAGCGGATAGAGATTCTGGGAGAGAAGAGCGGTGAGCCTTTTGGTAATATAATAGTGGTGATATAATATTTTGGCTACCTCGGCAGCGTGGACAAGGTGAAAATCCACGTTTCTTCTTACGATTTCCGATTTATTTCTTAACTTATATATTAGTGAAAGCTCCGCTTGCACGTCCGACAATAATACGGCGGCAGAAATCGGTCCTGCAAATCAGGATAAGAGTCGTAGTTTTCGGATAGGGTTAGAGTTCGAGTTGAGGGAGGAAGGAAGGGATATATACCTCCCCAGCTCTTTGCCATCTCCTCAAGGACAGGCAAGCGATCTGTGGTCATCTGTGATGCAATCGACACGTCGTCTAAGTCCTGTTGAGGAATTAACAGTGAACCAGCCAAAGAGATCCTATATTAATATAATATAATATAATATAATATAATATAATATAATATAATATAATATAATATAATATAATATAATATATACCTTAAGCTATTTGTTTATTATATTTTAATAAATTATATTAATTATTATAGCGTTAAAAAATTAAGCATAGTGGGAGGATCACAGGCTTATCGGTGGCCAGTATGCTCTCTCTATGTGGACAGCAGCCCAGGGGAATCGAGCGCACTTCGCGAATCTTTGTACACTCCCACTCCATTGTTTCCCCTGTCGTTGTTGTTAATCAGTTCATCGTTCTGAATTTATACACTAATATTAGTTAATTGTGGGATTAGGTAGTACTAAAGTCGGCAGTCAGGGTGATATCGTCAATCCAAACACTCCCTGTGTGTTCCGAAAAGAGGACGGACACTGACGCACTCCACACCGGCTTGTTCAGATAGAGAATGACACACTTGCGTTGCCAGTCATGTGTCCCTGTATCAAAGTTCAAACTCACGCCTGCAGTGAAGTTAAGATTATGACAACGACGACGACAGTGATGATGATGACGACGACGACGACGACGACGACGACGACGACGACGACAACAACAACAACAACAACAACAACAACAACAACACAGTAATTCATAATTTTTTTTGTGTTACTTACCGTAGGTGTAGGTTCCGTCCTGGTACTTGAGATCCATGTATATGCCATAGCCATCGTCAGGCTCTCCACTCACGCTTGAGGCCTTGCTCCAACCGGAGAGCAGTAGATTGACCGGTTCGGTGTGATTAAAGAGCACCTTTAGATCATCATGTGTTCGTTCGATGAGCGAATTATTATGAATAAAATTTCGACCAAGAGGTGTTTCAGAGATTCACTGGTGACTAATTTACCCACTGGTTGGCTGCGCGTTTGTTGGGTTGATCGTTGCTGTGAGTGTACCAGGCGCGACCCCCGCCGGGCAGCGATTTCAGGGAGTAGGGCATCATGAGCGGCTCCCAATAGGAGGCGAAGCGCAGGTCGCCGTAGTCCACCTGTGGGGTCAAGGGTCCGCCGTCCTCTTCAAAAGACGGGTTGGCCAGCAGGTTGCCCTCGCCCAGGGTAGTGATGTAGCGCGAGCAGGAGGACCGTATGGAGTCCTTCGTGCCCAGAATTAGGACGGTGAAGTTGTAGCAGGTTACTGGCTGCAGATCGGTGATTTCAACTGACCTCTTGAGCCCGCTGTAGGTCTTCCAAAAAGCAATAGAAGAGGCACAACATTACTGTTGTGGCACTCCAAGGGGGGTCTTGTTCAGAGGACGCGTACCATGATAGCGTCTGCAGGGGAATAGGTTTCCCCCAAGTAGAGTTGGTAGCGGCGCACGAGGTGAGCTTTTGACACTGGAGGCTGCCAGGTGACTCGGAGCGAGCGGCTCCGGACGTCAGCAAAGAAGGGACAGGAGTCGGTGGAGGCAAAGGCACAGTGGTGGTCGGCGACTTCCCAAAGGGTCAGCCCAGCGAGGCACCCCAACCCCACCAAAAGACATGCGCAGAGCGCTGCCGTCACCCGCACCCGCTCACTGTGCGTCGTCCAGCCCACCCGCAACCTCACCAGAGCGTTCCTCCATGTGGCGAAGGACATACGGCCTTCCAAGCCAAGTCAAATCATAGCAAGCTCGCCTGTTTTCTTTTTTTGGGACTTTTCTCCATTCCTCTTTGCAATTCAAAAGAGAGACCGAAACTCATAAACATCTAAAATGGGGTAATTTTCCTTAAATAAGCAGATGAGTTGTGATGCATTTCATAGCGTATCGTACAGAGTCTGTACACTTCCGGTCCCTTCTCGCTGTCTCCCCGCTGTAGCGCTCTGCGAGCTGGTAAACGTTGTGGTTTCACTCACTTCGCCTCGGGCGGGCGACAGAGTTGTGTGGCTGTCGCTGGGCTCTCCGATCTCCTGCCAGCCCCTTCTCCGCCAGGACCCAAATGTGCTTTAATGAATGAATGAATGAATGAAGAGAAAAAAAAATCATTAGCCTGAAAAAAGACCCCAAGACCCCAAGTCAGTGCGACGTCGAGACGACGTACGGCCAGGAGAGGTCAAAGAAGACGCTGCCGCCCTGAACCAGTCGTAACCCGTTTCGCTCGGGGTAAAGCCAAAGCAAACAGAGTGCGATGAGTACGAAGTCGACTGTATACGACGTCGCGACCACCGCCTTCAGTCGGTGATAGGCCGGGAAGCTCTCACTAGTGCGCACGAAAAGCGAAAAGGACGCGTCAGCACACACACACACACACACACCGCGATGAAGACACGGTGCGGAAAGTGAAGAGAGGGCAGGAAAGATGGCCCCATTAGAGGTACCTCAGCGCCACCATCAGAGGCACGCTCAGAAACCACGCCGTGCCGACAACCGCCAGCCCTGCGAAGAACTGCGTCTGCGCCTTCGTGTCGTCCCCCTGGCTCACAGGCCCGTGCGCCGGCGGTGTCGAAGGAGTGACAGCCTCTCCACGGCCTTCCCGAGTGTCTCCGTCCTCCTCCCCACTAGTGTTGGTATCGGTGTTGGTGGCTTCCGCTTCCACTTCAGCTTCGGCTTCGGCTTCTGCAGCCTCGATAGACTCCTCCCCTTCCCTTCGTTCGTCGCCGCGGCCTTGATTGCGTCGCGATCGGCGAATGAGCCGCTCTTCATCCTCGTCCACGTGATGTCTCTCCTCGTCCCGGTTGGCGTGGCTCGCGCCTGTGCAGCAAGCCCAGGGGCGCATTCTGGTCGGTAGCACGAGACTCACGCCAAACAGGAAAAGAACCCAAATGGAGGCCCGCAAGAGCAGATCGACCACTCCTGGCGCCGTTTCATAGCGTATCTGTTTGTATTTGGAAAAATTTAATTTATTTATACTTAATTATTTATTTATTATGAAGCTGGGCAACCAAAAGATACCTCGGTTGAGACAGGATCGACGTCTAAGTCGCTCCAGAGGTAGAAGGCGATGTAGAGGCAATAGAGGGCCGTAAGCATGACCATCAGGTTGCCGCTGAGGCTTGAGAGCGATGAGGAGATCAACTTCCATCCGCGACCCAGCAACACAAGCATGCCCATCAAGCTCAGCACCGATCCCAACTCGAGCACTGAGAGAGGAAGGCAGGCGAGAAAAGAAAAGGGAAAAGGAAAAGAAAAGAGAAAGGAAAAATAGAGGAAAAGAAAAGAAAAGTGAGGCTGCTACAGAAGAAGGTGCATCTGCTTCCTCTTTGCAGAAGGATTGGCGAAGCAGCAAGTGGCGGGCCACTTATCTCACCTTCGGCAAAAGTGAGTAAGCTGGTCTCGCCCTGGCCGTCGTTGGCGTAGAGGCCCAAGTGCACCATGATGAAGAACACGGCGGCCCCCTCGATCAGTGCGATAAGCGCGAACAACTTGAACAGCTGGCTCAGGATGATCGTCGTGAGCGTGGCGACGAGGAGGAAGACAGCGGGTAAAATAGCGAGCTTCCCCCACTCATGAGACCCTACCTTGGTGACACGATGCGGCTTGGTGAAGAAGTGGACAAAGTTGGACAAGTTGATGACAGCGTAGAGCACAAAATACACGACAAACATCGGCAAGAGGCCTGCAGGTATAATTATTAATTAAGAATAATATTTAATAATTAGATTAAACGTATTTTTTAAGATTAAAGGAAATAAATATGTACCTTGTTGATCGAAAGAGAACTGCCTCTGCAACCAATTGCCATCGTTGAGGAATTCTAGCTCGTAGTGGAACTTCATCGGCCCAGGAGCGCAGCGCGAAAACGCCGCATACCTTCAACAGGTATTGGCGTCATGCAACAATGAACGGACGGATGGATGGCTGGATGGATGAGATCTCAAGCTCGAGCGTGGTACCAATAGCGTGGCCGCGAAGGCGCCGCGATATGAAACGTGAGGTTTGTTCCTTCTCGAAGTGCGGCTTGCCCCGACGAGACGCCGTCAACCTGTTGGAGGCACGCCTTTGTTGAGCAAAGCGGCTGTGACAGGGTGGGTCGAGGGTTACGAATCCACCTTGTTGCGTATTTGTTGACACGAGAGATCGGTCTGGTAGACTTGTTCCCACAGGACGTCGGCGAAGAAGAGCAGTCGCAGGTCCGTGTCGTTTACCACACCCCAAGTTCGTATTCGGAGCTCACCCACGCCTGACCCACACGAGACGAGTCAGTAACGAGAAGGAAAGGGGGGGGACAACACACTCAATTACCTGTGGTCGAGTAGCAAAATTTAGAAATGAAGAACAATTTGTTTGCGCTGTCACCATCTACCTCTCCCTGAACAATCCCAGCGTCTATTACTCGAGCGGCCACGAGGGCCAGCAAAAGGAGAGTGACAGGGCCATACTCGGGCCTCATCTTGGCMACTGGCTGTTTTCTTAAGCTATTTCATTTCATTTRYYYCAGGATTTTCCCCCCTGCTTYAGGAAWGTCACATAACACGCACAACAAGAGGAGTGAAGATATTAGACCTCTCATGCTGCCTGTGCACATCCATGACGAATGCTGATTCTTTCCGCGAAACGCGAATAATGGTTACATGCGAACAATAAATAGGTGAATGAATAAATAACAAAGCCTCATGCTGAACGACGACCGTCGCTTTCACTTTAGCCTTTGAATCAGGGAATGCATGGGCAGAAGCTCGCGGTCGTCTACGAGGCCGTGCTCTCGCACAAAGCGCACAAACGACGCGAACGATGTCTGACCGACGACGTGTTAGTCTTTTTTAGTCATGGCGGAAAAAGCAAAAACGGCATGAGGGAATGAGGGGAAGTGAAGAGGAGTCAACATACGTGGAGCAGCTTCATTTCGCCGATCTCGTCGAAGAAGGCGCAATGGTGGTGGAAGATGTGGGCATAGACCCTGAACAGTCTGCGCAGAGAATCACGAATGCTGACCAAGTTCGGAGCTGCAGGGGATAAACAGCATTCATTAGATATTCGTTTGCCGCATAACAGCACACGCGGAAAGGTGAACCGAGACGGAAATTCCAATGGGAAGCGGATGACAACGTACGATGAACGAAGATTTGTTGCGTGGACTGAAACAGGAGACCAATATATTGCGGGGCCGGTAAGGCAGTTGCTTGCCTGTATTGCCCGTCATCCTTCCATAGATATTCAAACCTAAGGTCCCCATTTGGGTTGCGTTATTTTGGGTTACGCTAGCCAACGTGTGATTGTTGTGGGCAACACCACTGGCTGTGGTCACGAAAATTCGTACTTGGGACCTGCGGTCATGTTGGGACAATTCTTAGCATTGCATTGATCCTCTACCAGAGTGTAGATCAGACGAATCCGATCGAACAGTTGTTTAGCTGCCATACAAGAAAGTAACACACACACACACACAGAGAGAGAGAGAGAGAGAGAGAGAGAGAGAGAGAGAGAGAGCAGTGTTACTATTCTTGTTTTCTCTCTTTCTTAATTTCCTATTGGTGTGCAACGTACTGTTGGCCAATAGGAATACGAGGTCGCCATGCGAGCGGGGCGCTTTTCGAGGAGCCGGCCTGGAGGCAGGAGATAATTTCGGTCAATAGATTCTCCCCGAATACGTTTTGCCAACCAATCGAACTTCAGGGGAGGGAGGGGCGAAAGAGAGCAGAGAGAGAGAGAGAGAGAGCAGAGAGAGCAGAGAGAGAGAGAGATCGCACTGCTGCTGGATGGCCGCCGCGAGCGCGGGCGCGCTCTTGGACACCGTCTGCACTTTCAGCGTCGTGGAGGCCTTCGAGGTGGTGGAGTAGGTGAAGGTGCCCCGCACGTGTGTGGAGCGCTGCCTGGAATGCGCCAACGCCAGACTACATGGTTTCGGGAGAGGGAGAGAAGTGTGTGTGTGCGTGCGTGCGCGTGCACACAACCGAACACAAGAGGAGGGAGGGTTGGTACATCAGCTGATACTATCTCATCGTGATAGGGCGGAGGAGAGGAGGAAAAGGATTGTTTGGGGGGGGGCGCCAGACCTGGATTGGAATGCAATGCGGTTGTCTCTACCGGAAGCCTTGGCCCGCTGCGTTCGCATGATGCACTCCTCCAGGTTCTCGACGAGGCTGTGGTATCAGCAAAAAGAAAATAATGGCGCGTTTAGGGTTCCTTACATGATCTCCCACGTGTGTCGCTGAATTTCCGTACCTGCAGCAAAACGGATCGGCCGCAGAAGCCGAGCGCTGAATCTGTTGAATGGCCTCGGTAAGGATCGCTACCGCGTTGTCAAAACGGCGTTCCTCCTGCGATCGCATGCGATTGGACGGTGAGAACGTGGATGGGTGTCGACATTGGGGGAGAGGGACGAATCGGGAGTTACCTGTTCACTGATGGCTCGCTTGATGGCATCAGCCGTATGCACGCGATTCCGCTGTTTGTCGACCTGATAGGATGGCTTTTGATCCGAAATTCGCGGGAAAGCACGTTAGGTATGTGATATCGATTTTTTTTTTTGAAAAAAAAGCCTATGAGAAGAAGCGCACAAGGACGTTCGCAGATATGTCTGCTGCATTCGGTCGACCCACAGAGCATTCTGAAGATATTGTAGTATGCCGACCTCCGGGCAGGCTCGAATAGGTAAGTGTTGCGCTCTGAAACGACTGTCAGCGATTGGACGGAAAGGGTTATGATTGTTCGTATGCTACGCACCAGAATAGGAATCGAGGAAGCGGGCTGGTCCATGGCAGGCAGCGTAAGTCCCAGCAGAATGTCTCTCGTCTACCGAGTAGCGAAAGCCATTGTCAGTCGGCAGTGTAGGGAAGGGGAAAGCAAGGCTTTATAAAGAGATATAACCTCCTCGTAGTAGATGTCTCCGAGGAGAAGCGAATAGGACTTGAGCGGAACATGCTCCTCGAGAGTGTGGTTGCCGTATATTCGGTGAATAGTAGCCCCACCCAGGGCTTCGAGACGAACACGAATATTCTCCGAGCACACGGAGAGAAGACCACCCAGACAGTCGGCGAAGGCTGAAGGGATACCCTCAGCCGCCTCAATGGCATAGTACAGCCCATTGCCCATCTCGGCTATCTTACTACACAAGAAAATAGACGGGAAAAGTGAATAGGAAATTGAAAAAATTCCAAGTATGAATGTCACTCACGTGAGCATGTTGGCGTCGGGCGCAGAGCCAAAGCCGAAGGTGAAGACGGTGGGCGCAAGGGCCTTGGTGCGCAGCAGTCGCAGCTCTTTGTCCAGCGCCTTCACAATAAGATCCCTGCAAGCGGTCGGAAGGATGAGGCAAGCCTCCTCTTTTTGTTGCAATTGGGAGGAGGCGAGTTTATACGTTTTGATTATACCCCGATTGGCGCCACCATCCGTAAACAGCAGAATCGAGCACACCATGCCCGAGTGATTCGACCTATTAAGTTATATAACCTTTTCAGCTACAAAGGCTATCTACAAGACGAGGTGGGGAGGTGGGGTAGAGAGGGGGGATGCATTCTGTACGGAAGCTTCTCAAGCAACTTGAGGGCCGCTAGGAGGCCGCCGGACAGGTTGGTCCACAGCCCTGTCCGGATGTTGGTCACTGCCTTCAACACGGCTTCCTTGCCGGCGTCGTCCATGAAAGTGAGCGGAATTTCTGTCGACACATCCTCGTCGTAGGAGACCAGGCCCATGCAGTCCCCAGGCGACAGCTGCGATGTGAGGAACTTGAGCGACTCTTTCACCAGCGCGAGCTTGGGGCCTGAATGAATGAATGAATGAAGGAAGGAAGGAAGGGAAACACAGAAGGCCGGGAGGGATGAGCTCCATAGCAGAAGCAAAGAAGGGAGCGGGGGGGATCGATCAAGTCCGTGTGTACCTTTCATCGAAGAGCTCCTGTCGATCGCGGCGATGACCGCGATTTGTGCGCGCTCGGGGTTCGTGCCTGACATTCCGCCGACAAGCGCCGGGATGGAATGCATTCCGGAGGACGCCGAGGCCCCGCCGCTCACGGGATTGCCGACGTCAGGGCCAGCCGCGTCCCAGTGGGCGGCGCCGCTATGTACAATTCCCGCCTGCACCGACGACGCTGTCTTGGCGTCGTGTGCCGCGGCCGACCCCACAACCGCGGCCCGCAGCGACGGGGGCGGCGAGGGGGCGCGGACAGAGACCACGACGTGCATGCCCTTGTGCTGGAGGTCGTGCCGGTACTGCGGCAGCTCCACATCAAGGACCAGGCGCAGCTTCTTGTCCCGCTCCTCCTCTTTCTTCTTCTCCTCCTCCTCCTCCAGCTTTGCCCCCTCTCTCTTCTCGGCCCGTTCGCGCACGCCGCTTCCCACAGCGTGCTTGGCTTTGGCCAGTGGTTTCTTCCTTTGTGACGGGTCCGGGTCGCTCTCCTCACTCACGCTGCTGCGTCCGCTGCTCAGCTGCTCTTCTTCCTCATCCTCTTCTTCTTCTTCTTCGGCCTCCTCCTCGCGACTGAGCAGCTTTGGCTTCTCTTCTTTGCTTCCGGACTTCCTCCTCTGCCTGTCTCGGGGCTCTTCGTCGGTCGACTGGTCGTCCCTGCTCGCGCTCAGCGACTTGAAGTGCTTGATGAGCGATCGCATCCTGTCCGCTTTGTCTCGCCGCTTGCCCGAGCGCCGATCGCGGTCGCTGTAGTAACCGTCTTCGTTCTCCTTCTCGTCCTCGTCTTCGTCCTCCCCATCCATCTTACGCCCAATCACGATCGTCTCGCTCTTATTGGGCCAGCTGTCGGCATTGATCGTTGCGACATCCTCATCCTCATCATCGTCGTCGTCGTCATCATCATCTTCATCATCATCTTCATCCTCATCATCCTCCTCTCCACTGCTGTCCTCGCTCTCTTCCTCCTCTACCTCCTCCTCCTCCTCCTCCTCATCTTCTTCTTGTCCTTCGCGAGGTGACTCCTCGAAGGAAAAGAGCGAAGACGAGAAACCGACTCGGCCCATGTCCACTTCGCCGCCGCCGCCAACCAGACCGCCGACCGCGCCGTCTGCGTCCGTGGCCGGCATCACCGTCGCCCCCATCGGCGCGAAGCCCGCGCCGCCCGTCATGAAGGCGTCGCCGAGGGGCGGCCCCATGGTCGCGACCGTGGCGGCGGACGAGGCCAACGAGGTGCAGTACGAGGCCCCGCTTTCACTGAAACTCTGATAGCCAGAGGGGTCGTATGACAGATTGTCCATAAAACCGTCAAACCACGTGCCGCTGAGCACGATGCCCGGCGGCGGATGCGATTGGGTCGGTATTATTTTTTGTCGACCGTCTCCCGGCGGCGGCGGCGCGCCGATGGGCGGATTTGCGTGGCCGCGTTGGCTCACTGTTGCGTCGGCTTGCTTGCCTTCCTCCATCTCTTCGTCGTCGTCATCGTCGTTATCGTTGTCAACGTCGTTGACGCCACCGCCGCGCTGGCGTGCCTGGCGTTCCTCCTTGGCCTGCTTGTCCTTGCCGTTGACCCATGCGTTGAAGAAGGCGAACGGCGACAGGGGCTCCTCGTCCTCTGCTCTGGCCTCCTTTTTCTTTTTCTTCGTTTTCTTGTCGGATTCTCCCTTCTTTTTCTTTTTGGCCTTCTTGCCGTCGATGCGTCTCTTGCCTTCGCCGTCGGCAATGAAGATGACTGACGACGTGTGGTTGCCGCTTCCCTCCCTCTTGTGCGTTTTCTTGTAGTGCTGCACCACCGTGCGCAGCGCATAGTTGGGCTGCAGGTCCTCCACGGTTGCAGGCCTGGTGGTTACATAGCAATCAGTTGATATACCAAATTAGGAAAGCGCCTATCGTCATCCGTACGCGTTACACGTGGGACACTTGCTCTGCTGCTGCAGCCACTTGGTAATCGTTCGCCGACTGAAACTGTGTCCGCACGGCAACATCACTGTGTGGCGCACCACAGTTGATCAGCAACCAATCAGATTATGGGACCGGACGCGATCCACGAATGGCGCTCGTCCATTGGGGAAATGCCATTCAACCAGCCAATAAATGGACGCACCAGGCTTCTTCATGAGCTCCATTGAGATGGGGTCGATGAGGAGTTCCTCCATCGACAGCCCGAGGCTGGCATACGAATCCCTCGCCAACGTCGCCGCCTCCACGGCTGCGCCAGGCACAATGTTGTGCTTCTTTATTGAGAGCGACGAATATGTAGCCGATGTCGACGCCGCCGCCGCCGCCACCGCCGAGCCACCCAATCCGGAGGTCGCAGGCGAGGACAGCGAGAGGCGGCCGGACGCGCGCGGGAAGCCGGCTTGCGAGGAAGAGGCGACGGCGGGCAGGGGCGAGAGGGTCGAGGATGGGCCGAACCCGAAGTCGGCGAGCGGGTCGAGTGGCGGCGATGACGACCGCGGCGACATGGAAAAGGGCGACGCCGGCGGTGACATCTGACGCTGCGGCGGCCGTGCATCGCCGACGCTGCTGCTGTCACGTCGATCCGACGAATAAACGACCGTGCCATTTCTTGCCAAACAAGCGCCCAATAGCAATTGAGTTATAGTAATTATTTTCATTAGAAATGTGTGTGTGTGTACCTTTTAAAAATGCGTGTGTTAAAGCCTTCGCTGCTGACTTTCTCTTTGAGTTCATTCTCCTTCTCTAGAATGACAGTTTTGGCCTCGTCCTCGCTGGGGCAGGAGAAGGGGAAAGCCGGGAGACAATTAGTGTAGAGCGGAGAAAAGGGAAACAGAGGCGACGGACGTGTTACCTCAGATCGTATTGCGATACAATGGCGCGAATGAGGTCCTGTCTCGGAACACTGAGAACAAGCGAAGCGTCTAACTCAGAAAAACACCTGTAAACAGCAGAGCGGGTAAGTGAGGCTGTTGTAAGTTGAAAAACAATTATACAACACAAACAAAAATAAAATAAAAATAAAAATAATCGATTTTTTTCTTGTCAAAATAAATACAATCAGCTTACGGCTGTTGGGGGAAGAGAGGGGGATGGGGGCGACCTCAGAAGTCGCTGCATAGTGCTTGGCTGCCGAGTCCCCTTACTCGAAACGTCCGTATAGGGAGGAGATGTAGGGTGGCCCCCCAATTGAGCAGTTTGAGGGTTCCCCATGCGAGTTGGTTGGGTGGCAAGAGATGGGGCCGCGCGAGAACTTCCCCTTCCTCGTGTATCCCCAGTGGAGTCCATATCGTCGTAAGGGTAGCCAAAATCCTCCCTGTACATCGATCCTGAAAGTTTCTTCGCGTCCTCGTTAAAAGTACTTCCCCTCAACAAAACTCATGTCTCCCAGCCCAACGTTCTTCGTTCGAGCGGTGTAGTCAAAGCCACACCAAGATCAGGTGCTTAGGGAAACAGCTACCGAAAACAATATTTCTTTACCATTTCTTTGTTTCCTCTTATGAGAAGCTGATAAATATAAACATAACAAAGAATAATGTTAACAGTGACCCCTAATAATATGACGTAACATGAAAACATGCAAGGGTCTGGGAAGGACTTTTATTTTCATCGATATGTTTCGTTTAGGTGACAAGAATTAAAGTCATGCGGTTTTGAACGGGTCCGATGGAACCATCGTTCAGAGGAATCCCCTATCGTCAGACGCACGAACCCTGAATGAGAACGTGGCTTAATTAGTCCTCAAAACTCTACTACAGGAGAGGCGAAACTTCCACATGCGAGAACAGGAGATTGCGGGGGGTTACCTGGTGATGACCTTGCGTCCACCGCTCGTTGCCATCTGGAAGTTGCCACGGCCAATCGGCCTAGCGTTGCCGCCGCCGCCACGCCTTCCGCGCGGAGCGTCGTTGGGGATGACCTTGAGGCTAAGTACCTGGCCTTCCATCTCCACGCCATCGAATTCCCTTATGGCCTTATTGGCCGCCTCTCGCGACTCAAATACGGCCTTAGCGCGACCCTCCGACCTGCCAGAGCGATCATAGACGATATCGACCCTGATGAGGTCGCCTACTCCACCCAGTAGATCCTTAAGAAGGCGAAGGAAAAAGATGGAATCGTTAGGCCGAAGGACTATCGATGCAAGAAAGATTTGGGGGGGGGAGGATACTTCGAGCTCGTCATGCGATACTTCGTAGCTCAGGTTGGAGATCTCGACCGTAGTTCGCTGTCCCGCATCGCCGCCAAGTGAACGCTTGAGAAATCCACTGTTTCCAAGATCAGCTCCAGTTCTACGCCTCCCCTCCTCTTCCTCGTTGTAGAGGTCGTGCGACCAGAAATCCTCGGGATCGCCCTGTTATGACAACTAGTAAGAAGGATTGCTACAAGAAAGGCCTAATGAAGAAAGGCATTGCTGGTACCTATGTAAAAGTAAGATTGAACCGCACACAAAGAAATTGGTTAACGCAGGCTCAAGCCGGCCGCGAAGAGCAATCGAAGGGGAATCGATGTTCTTCTTTTGTTTTTGTGCATAGTGAGAACAGGTGGGGGTTTATCAAACCTGGGGAATGACAAAACTTAGATCCACGCAACAACAGCCAAGTGATGCTAATTTAAGAAGTGCGCTCAGGTACCTTAGCGTAAGGGGTAGCTCTCTGTCCACGAGTACGGCGTTGACCGCGCACTGCACCACCCGCTGGGCGTCTCTCCTGGCCTCCACCACCTACACGCCTCGGGCCGGTTCCACGAGGGGCACCGCGGCCACCTCCGCGGCCGCCTTGTTTCGCCTTTGGACCGTGCTTCTTCTTTTCTACCTTAATAACATCGTCGAGGCTGAGGTCGAGCTTGGACATGGCGAGGTTGGCGATTGATGGACGGACAGCAACGTACAAAAGGTGGAAAGAAAACAATAAGAAAACGTTTGGCCACTTAATTTCTTCAAGGAGTAACGAAGATAACTTTTCGGGTTGCAAGAAGAAAGGTACCAGAAGCAGTGCTCGCTTAACCCGCATGGGCAACGAAGTGAGTGAGCCACAGAGAGACCCTGGGCCAATTCCAGCTGGCCCTCGCAACCAATACGTATTCAAAATTGTTATTGTTGGTGAGCAAGGTACAGGCAAGGTTCGTAGGAGTACTTCACAGGTCTCACTATGGAGTACTCCATGCACTAACCCTTGTTTTTCGTTTTGTCACCCGCTAGACTGCCCTCGTCAACAGTACGTCCCCTTCCTATATTTTCTTGAAGGCACTTACAACTTGGAAAAAAAAAAAAAAAACAAAACCAATATTGATACAGGAATCGTACACGGACTGCACACGGGGAAGGAAAAGCCCACAGATAGAGTACAGTTTGCCTTGCATTCGCTCCTCAACTTTGCGTCGTCCGTTGTTGGCGATCCCACTGCCGTCAGGCGTGACGACGTCCGCATCATGTTATGGGTATGCACACGTTGCTCCTAGGAGCACGCGGGGGATTTTTCACATGTTTATCCTTGAACGATTCCTGTAGGATGTGAGCGGACAGGAGAAGTTCGGCGGCAAGACGCGTTTCTTCTACGAGCACGCCGTGGCGGGCATCGTCGTGGCCGACGCCTCCAAACCCAAGTCAATCAACGTATTCTTTTTCTTTTTCTTTTGTTTTCACATATTTGTACTGATTTTATTGATTTTTCTTTCTTTTTTCAGGAAGCTGCGGCGTGGGTGAGAGATTTACGGGCAAAGGTCAGCAATAAGGGACCGAACGGAGAATACCTTTCCGTACCAATCATACTCTTCCTTAACAAAGGTTCCCTACAAATCGGTCTCTCGACTTTGGTAGCCCTGTCCTCGCCGCTCACTTGCGTTATGGCCTTCTTCTCTCTTCCCTTCATCAATGATACACACACACACACACCGCACACACACACACGCACACACACGCACACACACACAGTGGACCTCTTGTCGCCAAAGCAATTGTCTGCACTGACGCCGGCCGTCAAGAATTTTGTGCGGACGAACGATATACTGGGCTATTGGACATGCTCGGCGAAGGAGGGGACCAATCTCGAAAGGCCCGTGCAGGCGCTGGTGACCAAGCTGCTCGAACAGCGACACAACGACGAGATCAAGTACGCACATAATTCGCATACCAGATGATGGTGATGGTGATGGTGATGGTGATGGTAATGGTGATGGTGATGGTGATGGTGATGGTGATGGTGATGGTGATGGTGATGGTGATGGTGATGGTGATGGTGATGGTGATGGTGATGGTGATGGTGATGGTGATGGTGATGGTGATGGTGATGGTGATGGTGATGGTGATGGTGATGGTGATGGTGATGTGGGGGAAGAAGCTGATTGGGCCGTTGCAGGCGAGAACGAAGCGAGGGTTACAGCCATAGAAACTTGCAGCCACTAGAGCTTGCCACGCACTGCGCGTCGTGCCAGACCGAGTTTTCTCTGTTCACATGGAAGGTAAACTGCTCTCCCTTCTCTCCTCGCGATGAACCGTCGAGTTCTTCTTACTGTGCACATCGACCGGTCCACCAAACAGCATCACTGCCGCAATTGCGGCCTCGTGTTCTGTTCCGCCTGCACGCCGCATATGATGGCGCTGCGCGACAAGGGCCTTGCCACGCCAGTGAAGGTCTGCATCACATGCCACGTCAGCCTCACTAGTAGATCCGCCTCTCGATCCACTCCATTGACCAACCGACCAGCCGGGTGAACGACATTGTGTGTGCAATCCCCTATATAATCCTTCTCTCCTCCGATTTTCTCCGCCAGGAGCCTTGTGGTTGTGCGCGTTACTGGCGATTTGAGGTTACGCCGTAACGCGCAATAAAATAAAACACCAAGACCCATGCTAGCCAGGCAGTCGGCAATTTACCTAATCGCTGCACACGAGCAGAGATGCACGGTATTTGTTTCTACAGGGAAGCATAACTAAGAAAACCCCGCACCATGAATGAGCCGACTTGAAAGCTCAATAAAGAGGCCAAGTACGATGGTCTCTGTATCACCTCTCAATTCTTGATCTCTGTGTGTATCCGGATGGCAGCAGAATGGGCCAACAAGCTTGAGGAAGTGTCGACTCAATTTAGACAAGAGCCCACCCCTCAGGTCCTTGCGAAATAAGCACCAAGGAGCAACTTGCAAACCCCGTTACCATTCATAAAATGCGCTCGTTGGTCCTGCTGGCCTTGGTAGCGTTGGCATTGCTCTCCACCTTCTCCCCCGCAGAAGGGGGATACGTGCTCAAGGACCAGTTCAGCGGTTATTCATTCTTTGACAACTTCGACTTCTGGACGTCCGACGACCCCACACACGGCTACGTCAACTACGTAGACCGTGCCACCGCGAAGGGTGCTTCTTCTTCTTCCTTGCGGGGGGGCAACTCACAATTAGTATAACATTCCGGGGGGGGGAGAAAACGCCGAACAGCGAAGGGATACATTTCGGCTGGGCCTTACAACGTGTACATCGGTGCCGACCACACCAACGTGGCCAGCGGAAGAGGACGCGACTCGGTTCGCCTTTCCTCCAAGTCGAGCTACAACGATGGCCTCGTCATCGCTGACCTTTCGCATATGCCCGAGGGCTGCGGTAAACT
Source organism: Acanthamoeba culbertsoni (assembly GCA_000826265.1). NCBI lineage: Eukaryota > Discosea > Longamoebia > Acanthamoebidae > Acanthamoeba > Acanthamoeba culbertsoni. The sequence continues at coordinate 47,581 of CDFF01071418.1, forward strand.
GCCGGACCTAGCCATGGCCTCCTCTTCTTA
>CDFF01071420.1:0-10269 GCA_000826265.1 Acanthamoeba culbertsoni
GTTGGTGGTGGTGGCGGTGGTGGTGGTGGCGGTGGCGGCGGTGATTGTCAGATTGACGCCGGCGGTCACACGGGTGGAGCTTTGGCAGCTTATGTGTGAGCGCACGGAGTATGAGTCTCGCGTGGCCCAGGAGACGAAGGACCACCCCGAGCAGCTGGAGCAGTTTGGATATAGTTATGATCTCAATGGCAAGGCAAAACTGGACATATCCACAGAGATTGGAAGAGAAGTGGAGCGGCGCTCTCTCCTGCCGCAGCGCCAACGACAACGATACCCGAGTGACGCCGCGGCCGCTGGTGAGGAGGATACCACTGAGTGTCTTCGTCAGGTGGCCCAGGAGCTCCTCAGGATCCGCGGCAAGGCGTACGAGAATCTGCTCACTGATGGCCTTGTCCTGAGGATACCGTACCATGAGGACATCGAGTTCCGCGATCTCCCAGGCCTTGGTGATAGCATCGACTGGCGCACCAAACGCAACGTATGTCAGCTCGCCTCGCGACCTCCTCGTCCTCGTCCTCCTCGTCCTCCTCGTCCTCCTCTTATGACATGTTGGTACCTGACAGCTTGCGCTACATCTGTGCATGCAGAGAAACGCGTCTCGCGGAAGTGATATCGTGTGCATAGTGTGTGAAAATCGAGTACCCACCGCTGACCAGGTCGACAAGCTCGCCCAGTACGATTTCTTTTCAGAGAGAACCCTGGACAATCCGCCACAGATGCTCGTTGCCATCAATATTATGAAGAGCATCGAGAATCGGTGTGGCCCTCTCTCTTCCTCTCTCCTAATCCCTGCTTCTGTGGGACCCACATTCTGACCACCTTATGTATGCACGCATCAGGAACGCGCTGCCGGACACCGTACTAGCAGGCGATACAGTGCCGTTCGCGTGGCACGCTAGGTCCAGACTTGTCGACATTTTGCAGCCGTCGACGAAGACGGTTCATGGGCTCATGTGGGACGAAATCAACGACGATGTCCGACAGGGCCTGATGGACACAATGCGGAAGGAACTCGAAGTGCTGCCCTTCTATCCGGAGCCCGTGCGCACCACCAGCGGAGCGGAGTACGATTTCCTCTCGCTTCTGCAGGCGATGTTCGCCAGCCAGCGGGTAAAGAAGGCCGAAGCGGTGCGCGCGCGGATGATTCCGTTGGCGCGCCGATGGCTGTTCTACGCATGGCGTATCCTCCGGTGGACTACGGAGCCGGTCGTGAGCGCAGAAGAGAAAAAACTGTGGAGCACTCTCATAAAGGCCTACAGTCAGAACAAAATCGAGGTCTCCAAATTCAGGCAAGAGATCAACGGTTCACTGGTGCCAGGTTCGTTCCATCTCTCTCTCTCTCTCCCCCCCTCTCTCCTCTCTCTCTCTCTCTCTCTCTCTCTCTATAGCGCGCTCTTCCCTTTGGCTTCTTCGTCTAAGTCGCTCCACTTCACTCCCCCTCTCCCTTTTGCGTGTCTGCTTGTTGGTAGGTCTTGAGAAGAAGCTGTGCTGCGATGCAAACGGCGAGCTCGCTATATGCTCTCGAGTTATCCCGTCGCTCTACAAATCCTTACAGCAACTGAAGGGCATAGACGACGAACAGCCGAGCATGCAGGCCCGGAGGCGAGCATTGATCGACCTGCGCGTGCACATCGAGATTCTGGTGCGCAGGGAGATTGAGGCCTGGATCCGACGCGCCCTTAAGGACCTTCAGCCACTGCGTGGGGTCATCATCCAGAAGCTCAACCTCCTCATTACCACCTTGTACGCCAGATTCGCTCGCTCGCTCGTTCGCTCGTGTTTGTTATCGTGAGCCTCTCTGTGCCTCTCCTCATGATGCCAACATGCGTGTAACGTGCCAATTCTGTCTTGGGCAGGTATCCCACGTGGCACTCTCAGGCCCCGGGTCTGTGGGACATCTTCTTCCGCACCCTGCAGCAGCTGCCCAACCGAGAGCAGGAGATCTTTCAGCAGATCGAGGAATGGGCAACGGGTATCGCCAGCAACTCGCCCTTTCCGAAGCGAATCGAGGATTCTGTCAGGCGCGCGTACAAGCGGGGTCAGAAAGAGACTCTGGGCCGGGCGAACAGTACCATTGATCGGGACTGCGAGAGTGTGGTGGCACGGACCGTGCACCTCGCTCTGCACGGCACCGACAAGAAGCACCAAAACGGCATCCTCACGCCGCTGAGAAGGCTAATCAACCCAACCAAGTATATGGATGCACCCACACTGCATGGCTATATCTCTATATGCGCGTTGTGTTGTGTTGTGTGTGGGGACAGGGGTTAGAGGAGGTTCACACTCAATTCAAGCACCTTCCCTCTCCAATTTTACAGAGATACGCAGCCCAAGGAAGGAAAAGTGCCGATGAGCTATAAAAAGGAGCTCAAGATGATCTTAGAGGCGATTCTTCTGCCCTCACAAGAGCGCCAGCTACGAAAGTTGAAGAACGGTACATGCTTGCTGCCCACCCACACAAGAGTTGTTTTAACTCTGGTAGTTGACCGATTGTGTCTACACAAAAAAAACTCTCCAAAAAAAAAAAACTAAAACAAAAACAAAAACAAAAACAAAAAAAACAGGGTCCCAGTCTCACCAGTCGAAAACCCAATTGGACAATCTGCGGAAACTCCTACAGAAGCACGGAGGCGCGGCACCCTTCGGTAGGTCGCAGGCGTTCGCCCAAGCTTCGACAGTCAAGGGCGCGCTCGCCACATTGCCCGCGCAACCGCCGGGTCTCTTCATCTTCAAACGCAAGTTGTTTGAGAAATGCACAGCCAACGTCAAGCAGACAAAGCTTCGAACGATTGTACCGGCTCAGCCCACCGTGTCAAAGGACAAGTTCACGCCGCAGGGCACTGTCTCCGTGTCACGCAATGGACGTGCGTATCGATTTGGAATTCCGGCTCGGCTCCATCTCCATCTGCTGCCCAGGGACCGGACGAGATACTATCCCGTTCCTCTTTTCTTTGTCAACATGACTCCCAGCGCCGCCCTACAGCTCCGTTCCGCCATCCAACAGCTGGATAAGCTAGATGACACTCCTGTACTCCCCCCCGCCTCCCTCTTGCCTTGTACAAGGCCTTCTTCCTGTCTGCCCTGGTCTTTGCATAGGATCTCTTCTGTTGATGGAATCGGCAATCACCTCATCTCATGCTAAAACACACACACACACACACACACAGATCAAGTATCTGATGTTCGTTACCGTTCTCGATGAGCACTACAGAGAGGCCGTAACGCTCTTCAAGGCAAGGCCCAGCAAGCAGTGCGTCTATGTCATCCGTCTTCCCCGGGGTGGTACGCCACAGGAACATGCATGTATCGTGTGTCTCATGTGCACCTTATTTCCCCGACACAGAGCATGCCAGTGAGGAATCCGTCGAAGTGGTGAAGCATTTTGCAGAGGCGTTGGCGCAGATGCCTCAGATCGAATTCGAGCTCTACTATATGTTGATATCGCGCATCGCGTTCGTTCGGCAGTATCACACGTACCAGATGATCCCAACATCATTTTACAGAGCGTTTGAGGTGCAATCCTAACTCCAGAGAGAGAGAGAGAGAGAGAGAGAGAGAGAGAGAGAGAGCAGAGAGAAAGAGAGTAGAGGAAGAAGCCTGATGCGTTGTGTCATTTCAATTCGGTCGATGCGTGCAGGGCGGTGTCAAGGTTTACAATCACCTATGCAGAGAGTACGAGCGGCATCTTGATCAGTTTCTGGAGAACAACTGGCAGAGGATCTACGAGTCATGCAGCAATGACAAAAAGATGGCCTGCTTCACAATCGCAATGGCCCTCAAGAACCCGGAGCAGCCGAAGCTGACGAAGCTGAAGGAGCTGATCGCGTGCCTGCCCACAGACGAAGAGCTACTGGCCAAGGGCGATCGGGTAGATCAAGTGGGCCGGCTACGTCAGGAGCTCATGATGCACATCGGAGCCTACAGGATTGGTCCCATCTTCCTCTCCAACATGCACAACGGCGACAACCGCAACAACTATGCCGGGACAGGTGAAAATTATATCCTCCTCCTCCAAATACAAATAATAATAATAATAATAATAATAATAATAATAATAATAATAATAATAATAATAATAATAATAATAATAATAATAATAATAATAATAATAAGAATAAGAATAAGAATAAAAATAATAATATAATCCCGCATGTCCTCCGCTAAACTTCGCCACCAAACAGGTACTTACTTCCCGACGGAGAGCGCCGCCACCGACTTTGTCCTTTGCAACACGACAGCCATGCGCAACTTCAGCACTATGTCATCCCGCCCCGAGCAAGGCGCGAAAGAGAGGAGCTGCAAGGGCATGGCATACCTCTCCAGCCAGATGTGGGCTGCCGGCAATCCAGCGATGCTCGTCTTCAACTATGAGTACTGCGACAAGGTTCCCGTTTCATCCACGTCTCTTCTCCAGGATTTGAATAAGGAGGACGTAATGGAGGTGGAAGAAACAGAGGAGGAGGAGAACGAGGAGGAGGAGGAGGAGGAGGAGAAGGAGGAGGATGAGAAGGAGGCCGGGACGCCTCTGGCAACGGCCATGGACATCGTGCGACCGGTGTTCGATGCGCACAAGGACGATGGCCTCCCGCTCGCTGGACATCGGTCGACCTCCGCATCCGCACTTGTGCCAAGCAGTGACCTGAGTCTGTTGAAGGCATTGCTTGCGTCGACCGGTTTCGTTCTGCAAGACGTGGGCGGAGCTGGCGACTGCCTGTTCCGCTCGCTGGCTGCGCAGATGGGAGACGCCGAATCGCATGGACGGGTGAGACAAACCGTCGTCCACTACCTGCGCGAGGTATCCACTACGAGGGATCCTCCCTCACTCCTCTCACCTTTCTCTCGATGCTCCTGCACCGATTTGGTTTTTTTTTCATCCCTTACTTTATTTTATTACCCAGAATAAGGCGTTGTTCCTCGATGACATAATCTCCTTCTACGGTGTGACTGGTGCTGGTGACTCGGCAGAGGAGAAAGATAGGATTTACCACTCATTCCTGGAACACGTTGAAAAGGACGGCGTTGTCGAGGGGGTCATCGCCATCCATGCATTTGCGCTTGCTTACAACTGCGAGGTACGCGACCCAGCTCCTTCTTTTCCTCCTTCTCTCCTCAGAAAAGAAGATTTTCTTTTAAGATTGCCTACCGGAATGGTAGAGGGAGAGGAGAAGAGGGCTGTTGTTAATGCAGTATATGGTTCTGATGGTGGGCCTCATTCATACAGGTGTGCGTGTTCTGGGTGCACGACACAGAGTCGCGTCTCGTCGAGCAGACCTTTGGCGTAAGCGGTCCCGCCTATCATCATCATCATCATCATCATCATCATGGCGAGATCCTCAAACCCTTGTACCGCATCGCTTGGCTGAGGTCAGCCAACAATCGCGACAACACCAACCACTACATTTCAGTTGAGGACGAGGCCACTGTGGAGGCAAGGGAATTTCTCAGACATCGTCACCACGGTGAACAACAAGAACAACAGTAGGATGATAGTGGATAATGATACTCAGACTGGTGGCACTTCAACATTGGCTACAAGCAGCACCAGCAACAAGTTCTCTTTGTTGTTTTGGACATCTCAAAAACATATTCATTACGCGGCAGTAGCTGATAGCCAAAGGGGGATGCGAAGAATGATAGCATCGTTCAGATGGAGACGGTGACCATAGAAATGGAGGTGGTACCACTCCTCAATTTATTTTTTTTAATCAGCCTCGATTTCTACTCTGCCATCCTGTTGAACTTGAATCGTTACGAGTGGAGGAAGAGCAAGCCCAACTTCTTCTTCCTCGACGACTTGTCGCCAGTTGCGTTGATACTCCCCGAAGCAGGCACTAGTGCCGCTTCGAAAGGAGCCTCGTGTGTGGGCATATCAGAAAAATGAGCTGCCACCTGCTTGAGGTCGAAGGTGCCCACCCTCACGAAGGAAGAGCGGTGAACCGGGATGCGCAGCACTTTGTCGCCTCGGCTCAGCTCAAGTTCGTATGCTGGGCTGGGGACACAGCCACCATTACCTGGCATCGACGACTCTGTTGGAAGCTGTACCTGCATGTGTGTCCCGGTGCACCAGCATGCCGACGACTTCTTCGTGTGGACTTAACAACACCAGGGGCGGCTTCTCTTGTTGCGTGTGTGTGTGTGTGTGAATGGCAGTGGTAGCTGGTTGTGTCGGTGTAGGCGCGTTCAGACTGAAGACGAGGATTTATGTTGGGCCATTTTGTGAACCACTACCAAGTTAGAGCTCTGGCGCCCTCAGCACTCGCTCCAACTCGCGAGCTCTCTCTGCTGGCATCCAAAGTATACGAGAGGTTCCTATCATTCAGCGAAAGACACCTGCCACAACCCTGATTTTTCACGTATTAGGGAAGTCGTTCAGGGCTGGCCCTTAGTCTTATAGTGAACTCGAATCGTTACCTTGTTGTTATTTTCAACGCGTCGTTAAGCTGTCCACCTGACTTGCAATGAACCACGCGTCTTTGTTACATCCTAACACCTCTCACATCACACACCACGCTCAACCTACGGCCTGAGCACAAGGGGGTCGGGGTCCTGTGTGTGTGTGTGTGGTATCACGGACTGTTGGCCTGCCAACAGCAACCTTAACTTGTGCCGCTGTGGTTTCTCTGTTGTTTTTTCTCATTGTAGAATACGAGCGAAGTTGCGCTAAGGCGTACTGCAGGTAGCCAAGTCATTAGAGGAGCCATGTGCCAGAAACAAAAAAGGTGCCGCCCCTCCCCGCACACACACACACACACACACACAGAGGGTTTACCATGCAGTAATTGCGGCCATAAAGACTACAGCTCGTAGCCCAAAAGATAGATAGGTGGGAGAAAAGGTGACATGTTGCTCGTCATGATCATCACTACCACCATAAGAGTGTTTATTTATTATTATTATTATTATTATTATTATTATTATTATTATTATTATTATTATTATTATTATTATTATTATTATTATTATTATTATTATTATTATATGAAGTTTATGGAACGGCACCTAAGACCATCGTTTCGGTCGGGATCAAATACTGGAGGGGAAGTTTGTTTACCCAGCGGACCTCAACTGGATGGCCAACCTTAGCCTGCGGCCTATTATTGGCAATGCCCTGGGGACATCTGTCAATGGCCTCGTGCTCTGGGAGATTCCTGATGGCGTCTCTAGCAGAAGCTTGGCGGAGGAGAGACTCCAGAGCGTCCAGGTTGTCGCTGTTCTGCGAGATATGAAGCGGCTGGTTGTCTGAACCCTCGAGAGGGAAGTTGAAGGTGAGCACGATGACAGCCTTCTGCGCTGTTTGCTCGCTCTTGAGGCCGATCCCGCTGCTGTAGGCCTTGATGGTCTCCAGCTTGGGGCGGCCTCACGGTGTTGTTGTTCCTCATGGTCTTGATCGAGATGACTTTCCCACATGGAGTCCTGTTGGCGGCCTCCTTCAGGAAAGAATTCTCTGGCATGCCGATGCGCTCGGAGCCACTCCTGATCACCAGGGCCACGTCAGCCGCGACGGCCGAGTACGAGGGCCTGAGGTCGTAGTCGAGGTCGAGCTCGCCTCGCAGCCTGCTTTGCGGCTCGTCTCTCAGCACCTGAGCCTGTCTGTGTTCGACAGACGTCGACGTGTGTCACGCATTGATGACAACCTGAGCCTCGTATATTTCTTCACGTGATGGTTTTCCCCTCATCCCGCTCCCTTTGCTCGCGCCCGGAAGCAGAGCCTTCTGGCGCTGGCGCCGGCGCCCGATTGCCACCCAGCAGCGCACAGAAGGCGTGCTTGATCGTCTGGAGAAGACAGGTCATATCGTTTTGCCAGAGCCTTGTGGTCTTCAGGTGTGCCCTCTGCTCGAGAAGGATGGATGTCGCTAAACAAGAAAGCGCTGTCGTGAATGAAATTGTTTCCGTCGGCGATGACTTCGCTGCTGCTGCTTTCAATTGGGGCCTTTACTGGCGCCCTCGCACTGGTGATAGTCGATCCCCTTGCGCTTTCTCATGTGCTGGTCGGTCCGCCTGCTGTGTGCTTGAAACAATGGTAGAGAAGGAAAAAGTGGTGCTCACCTACAACCTCTTGGGGGGTTGTTGGTAGAATTCTTGTGGGGCCCAGCAATGGAGGGGGGCGTCAAGGAGGACCCTTGTTTTCCAAAAGGTCACATTGGCCTTCAGTCAACCGTATGGATCCACGGTCACGACGCGCCTCAAGCAGTACATTATATATAACCTGAAGTTTGTGGATTCATGGGGCTGGGAGGAGCAGCGCAAGGGACTCTACTCGCACCTGCTGTTCCAGCTCATGCTCGATCGAGGAATGACTCGGCAGTGACTTCTCCGTGGAACGTGCCGCAGAGATGGCCTACAATGATGTACTGGTATTGCCCGAGCTGGACGAGGTGGAACCAGTTGACCTGGCGCTGTTCTGCATCACGCCAGCTTCCATGGACAACGAGGCCTATAGAGCAAATGAATCGCTTCATCTATGAAGCGCGCAGCAGCGATGTGCCGTTCTTGGTGCTGCTGAACCGAGCCCACGCGAAGATGGCGCCTACTTTTCCGACCCTGAAGAGGAGCCTCGTGAGGGAGTTGGCAATCAAGGACAATCTGGACGAAGGTTTCGTGGAACCACTGATCAACTACACATTTGAGCCCGAGCGCACATCGCCGCCTTCATCATGCTTTACAGGAGTTTTCTTGTGCGGGAAATGCATACTTAGGAACAATCAAACATGCTAATGAGATATCTCTATAAATATGTATGTAGATATTGGCCATTTAGGCGTACTTTTGGTATTTTTTGTTTTTTGTTTTTTGTTATTTGTCTTTTGGCTTTTGTCTTTTGTTTTTTTTTTTGTTTTTTGATTTTTGTTCTCATTATAAACATATGTAAACTATGGCACAGTTTAGTTTAGAGAAGATCTTCTTGCATCCTACCCATAAGGAAAGTGTAGCCTCATCACAAGTGAGAGTGAAATGCTGACTTCCAAAACTTCTTACAAGTATTGTAGTTTATCTATCTGTTTCTGGCTTGCAGTCATCGTTATCAGTTCCAGTCCAGCAGTGGTGAGAGTTAACATGTCTTTAATGCAATCTCGATTCGGGCGAACCTCTCTGGTGGATCATCGAACCAGTCAGGAGGAGAGGAGGATTTCAGAGAAGCAATAAAGATATACTGTATCTGCCTGTGTCCGATTTGGTGGCACAAGTCTCCACTCAAACTTGGCTAGAACCTTCCAGGAAGCCCGGGTGGGTTTGGAGGTGTTTTTTATTTTCTCTAATTCTTTTGCTGCACCACACAACAGCGCGAAACTTGTCTTGCTGGAAACGTATACCGACCGTACAGCAGTGCCCACAGGCAGTGGCTCCTTATTCACGTAGTCAAGCCGGTACATACCGTGTAGGTTGTTGGCATAGGAGTGCGGTCTCTTGCAGCGCTCCTCTCTCTCTCTCTCTCTCCACCCCCCCCCCCACTGACCATAGGTAGATGGGGGTGTGTGTAAAGTGTTAAGATCTTTACTCAATATAAGTCCCCCCATTGGGGGCAAGCAACAAAAAGCCAGTGAGGCCACAGTGGTGTGGCGTACTACTTTGTAACTGGTTGGTGAAGTGCCGTCACTGTAGTACACATCCTTGCTGTACACCTCTCTCTCTTGGTTCATGAGGTCCTCCACGATACGGTTGGCCATTGTGACAATGCCGAGGTCCGCCTTGTTCACCATAGATAACTCCTCCTTGTGGGCATTCATCTGTCTCTTTGGGTCCTGTCCTTGGTGGGTTGACAGTTATCTTGGCAATCTCTTTCAAGAATTGGTCCATTATCCTCTCTGTGCTTGTGAAGCGTTAACACAGATATCAAGACTTCGGAAGTAGGAGTACATCATACCAGGTTGTGTGTGTGTGTGTGTGGATCGGAAGTTGGTAGAGAGGCGGTTTGGTTGTTGAATGAATGCGAATGCCAACGAGAGGGCTACGTTTTTATAGCTTAGACACACGAAGACTGGCGGGAGCCAGCACAGGCTAGCCCAGAGAGATTTTTTGAATTTCTTCAACCTTATTGGGAGGAGCAAAGAAGTTGTCCACAATAAAGTCGCGCCGAAAGAATGATGGCAACTCGATTCAGGGCAATGCCCCTTGAAAGTGGTAGAGGAGAAGGAGGCGAGCGGGAAGGCACAATGAGATTGGCGACTGGGAGCATACTCCTCCTTTAAGGAGTCTGTCGTACATAACCTGGTCTTGGCCATTCCACTGATGATTGATTTCGTGCTTCATTTTCTGCACCAGAGACGAGAA
>CDFF01071421.1:0-33055 GCA_000826265.1 Acanthamoeba culbertsoni
CTTCCATCGCTATCTGGAGCACGGGTTCATGGTCGTCCCCAAAGTCCTTACTGCCCCACCCCATGACCAGCTCTAGGGAGTCGGTGGAGGGACTTGGCTCATGTTCGTCCCATGCCACCGACAAGGTCCCGTCTCTGTTCAGTTCCATGTAGTACAAAGCCAGACAGGACGTCCGATGTTCATGTCACTTCCCTCTGCGCCCACCCTCACTCGTCAATTCTGCTTCCGTTCAGATTCCGGCGAAAAGGGTCGCTGTAGGTCAAGCCAACTACCCTTGACTTCAGTGATCACGAAAAAAAGTCGCGGCAAGGAAAGCAGAAGACGTCCTCTGAATTGAATGAACCAGAAAAGCAGCAAGAAGGTGAGCAGCAGTGCGGGAGGACCAGAGGAGGTGTTCGACCTGCGCAATCACTGGTACCCTGTGGTGTTTTCCAAGGAGCTGCAATATTGCCCTGCAAGGAGCCAAGAGAGACCCACACAACCCTACGGGTTCCAGCTGCTGGGGGACCCAATAGTCCTCTTTCGCGACGAGAACGGTAAAGCGCAGTGCGTACAAGACAAATGCCCTCATAGATCCGTCCCACTCTCTGTGGGAACGATTCGCGGCGGGCGTCTTGAGTGCCAGGTAGGCAACTGCAAATCTTTACAGCAATTTAGTCGTCTTATCGTCTGCAGTACCACGGATGGCAATTCGGCACTGGCGGCCAGTGTGAGTATATACCATCGGAGCCATACATGAAGCCAGGCAAGTCCTTCTGTGTCTACTCATATCCCACGGTCGAGGCCTACGTTCGTCCCCCCACAATACTGGCGTTGCGACAGTATTAATTCTTAACGTTTCACGCAGGAGGCGGTGTGGGTGTGGGCAGGCGACCCTGCCCGAGCGTCCAAGGACCTCATCCCCCATCATCTCTTCCGGGAGTACCGCAAAGACGGCTGGGGCACCGACTTGATCTCCAGAGATCTTGAGATGTAGAGCAGCCCTACTTGCCCGCGTATCCGCGAGCTTGTACCTCTACTTCGCTTAAGCCAGACTCATGGCGTGCTCTTCTTTCAGCGAGCACGGTCTGTTTGTGGAGAACGTCCTGGACCCATCACATCTGCCTTTTACGCATGATGGCACCATTAGCAAGCGGTCAAAGGCAGCGGAAATGAAAGTGGAAATGATCTTCGACAAGATCTTTGGCAATCCAGTGCCTCGTGAAGACGATGAGATTCACAACAACACTCACGCCACCACCGGGTTCGAGCAACCCTTCGGCCACCAGGTTGTCCCTTTCGTTTCTTTTCTTTTCTTTTCTTTTCTCTTCGTTCTTTTTCTTTTTAACCCTTTTGACTTCCACCGTATTTTTGCTGTCCAATGTGAAGGGTTTGCCTGGTGGGTTTTATGGAATGCAAGCGAGGTCGGTGGCCGAGGGCCAACCCCAGTTGCGATTCACTTTCCAGGCGCCCTCCACCGTGCGTCTCGACCTGCCGACCCAGAAGAGGCGCAAGGACGGCTCCCAATCCACTATGATACAGCTCCACTTCTGCGTTCCCGTCACCCCCACCCGCCTTCGGGTCAATGGCTTTTTCTTGTATTTCTACCTGCGATGCTTCTTTTATCATTTCCTGCAATCGCCACAACAACAACAACAACAACAACAACAACAACAACAACAACAACAACAACAACAAAGAAGGAGAACAAAGAAGAACGACGGTAATGATTATTATGCAATATTCATGCAGCCGCAACTTTGCGACGGCATTTACGTCGGGTAAGGGCGGACTGGGAAAACTGGGCGCGTACCTGAATTCCTATTTCTCGGACAAAGTCATCGACCAGGACGTGGCCATGCTGTCTGGCCAAATGGTCAATCTGCTCAACTCGGCCAAGCCGTGGAACACTGTTGTCCGCGCCGACAAGATTGCCGCTCGATACCGTCGTTGGCGCGATGAGGCCGAGAAGCGGAATCCCTGGTATTATTATTATTTATCAAATAAGAAAAAAAAGAAAAAATGGTAAATACGACGGCTTATAACACTTGTTAATATCTTATTTATTCATTGCAGGTTTTGTGGGTTTGGTCCGTCGACTGTTCCGGACATTGAGGACGTCGTGGCCTGCGCAGAACCAGCGCAGCAACGCAGCGCGGCAACCGGCAGAGCCGATGGAGACGACGAAGACGATGGGCAGCAGGAGCCACAAGAAGGCAGCGGACGGCAACACTCCACTACCGTGGCGCGGAGAAAGGTGGTTCGCGGCGCGCCGCCTGTCATGACCGGTCCCTTCCCGAGGTTTGGAGCCGAGAGAGGTAAGAAAAAAGCGTAGAGGCATTTGCGCCTTGAGGGGGGGGGGAAGAGGAGATGATGATTATTTAGCTCGTGAAACAGCCCAACTGGACACCTGTAGGTCGGTGGTGATGGTTGCATCTGACCTTTTTTGTTGTGTTTTTTTTTGTTTGTTTGTTTGTTTGTTTGTTATCCGCTACTAGACGTGTCGACCTTGCTGATGCGCTCGCCGGGCATGCGATTCGAGCCTCGTGATGGCGCCCTTCTCGTGTCCCCTCCTGTCCGCCGCCGGCTGCTATTGGCGGCACTGTCTTTCCTACTGTTGTTATTGGTGTGGCTCTTCCTGTGGCGATGAGTTATAATCAATGATTATTTGTCTTTTTACGCTGCCAGTCTTTTGGTCCCGCAACTGAGCTTCCTCTTACGGGAGTAACTATCATCAAAGAGGCGTGAAATCTCAAGGAGTAACCCTATTCGAATGAAATTCTCTGCCTTTAACGGGCCCATAGACTTCCACGAACCCCGAAATTCATTATTGTGCCTCATGGCCCCCTAGCGCAATATAAGCACATTCAGTAGTCTACAATTACCAATCAAGGCAACTCATTGCACACTTCAAGGCAGAGCTCATGGAGATAAGAAGCATAAGCATAGAAGACCTTCCGGCAGAGGTTCTGAGTCATATTCTGTCTTACGCTCTCGAAGACAGCCCAAAGTCTCTTGTAGCCAAGCGGTTCGTCAGCCACCAGTGGCGCGAGCTCATCGATTCATGCTCCTCCATTTGGACAAGGTTTGGCTTCATTCCTTGGCTTACTGCCGGCGGTGATGACTCTGCACTGTTGACAGAGACTTGCACAGGTTCACCACTCTGGAAGTAGAGGGAAGCAAGATGGACGACGACACCATCGCTCATCGCTGCTCGTTCGTAGTGCGCCCTGAAAAGGTTGGTTCCTTTGTTTACGCTTTACTACTTGGTTGATGCATCTCTTGGTTGGGCCTCAGATACGTTTGGTGATGTGTCCCAACATTTCTCTCAACGGCATTGGTTCCCTCTTTTCCAAAGACAAATTATCATCAGTGCGATCTTCCACTCCCGCCACGCTAGTGCCAATTGGCTAAAGCATTCCATTGACAGATCACAGAGATACACATTGAAAGCTGCTCGCGTATCACCTCCAAAGACTTTAGCCTAGATCAGATCATTGAGATGTGTCCCAACCTCCAATCCCTCACGTTAGTCTGACAGTGACTTCTTGATATCACCTGGTGAGAGTCAATCAGGACTGATCAAAGCGACAGGTTCATAAGCAGCAAGATTCGCTTGGAACAAAAGGCAACCCTAAATGAGTGGCGCCAAAGGGAGGCAAAGCTAGCAAAGGCTCTCTCCAGGAGCCGCAAGGAGGGAAACACTCTCAAGCATCTAAGAACGTACAATCGTCTATAGCTCTTGTTGAACACGCTGTGACAACAATTCTACTCTTCTCGCTCCGCAGGAACTTGATAAGGCCTACCAAAGATCTGATCCAGTCCTGCGCCCCATTCGTGCAGAAGATGGTACTAGATTGTCTGATGAGCCAAGAAGCCCTCTCCCCCTCTTACACCTGATATCTCTGCGTAAGGAATTTCTGGAACTGCCCCTCCCAGATGGTACCTATCTCTGTGACAGGATCCTGGGCAAGGTGAAATGTGAGATACGCCCTACTCCCTTTGTGGGATGGATTATCTCGACGGGGAGCGACAAACATGGAGGTAACTTCCGGTTGTAGCCAACCCAGCCAGAGGGCTAAAGGGGCCTTGAGATAGGTATGTATGAGGATATCCACACCAGTATAACTTCCACCATACACTCCTGGGATACAGTGGACGAGTCACCACCCGAGATCGAATCTATGCAAGTACGCCAAAGTTCGCAACGGAGTAATAGTTTACACTCTCTCTTATCTAATTTTTGTTTCTTTCAAGCTTTTGATGATTAGCAGTGATGGCTTTGCCAGTGTTCTCGATCATGAGGGCAACCTCACCGAGGACACCATGATTCCGCCACGTATGCGTCCGGAACTTGAAAAGGCCCTCGAGAAAGGTACGCCTCAAGTTCGCTTTCAAAAATAAGGTAAGGGCTGAGTGGGAACACCAAATCAGGAGATACCGACGTGGTGCTGATCTACCTTAAAGTTCCTTCGCTTGTTGAGAAAAAAGTTTTAATCGGCTTTGCCTGCGGCAACAAGGGATAGACTTGCTCAGAGCTCTGTCTCTCAGTCACTTTTTGTTTTTCAGACAATAAACCCTATGCTGGTCCACATTATATTTATCTGATAAAAGTTTGGATGGCTTGGGTGAGCATGAACGTGCCACTTTGCCGTCATGCCCAACAACTGCGCGACCAGCCCACAAGACTAAAACAGACCACAAATGAGCCCGTCCGAAGCCTGCTGTATCTATGCAGCCGCCGACTGTCTCATACAAGAACAGAGGTGAGTTTTCAACCCCCCCCCCACAGGTTCAAGCTTTCCTATTACTCAAGGAGAAGGACCACAGAATGTGGAGAATATGCTTAAGGAGCTGCCAACGGAGCTGCAGGAGGCCATAGCTTCTTTCTTTGAGTGTCGAGTGTGCAAGCGTTGGGACAACGCAGCTGGGCAAGAAAACGGCTGGTGTGCAACGTGTACCCTCGGTACCGTCACATCCTCCAATCATAAAGCGTTGGGTCTCTCATCAAACACATGTATGGAATGAAGCGTTATGCCAATGCCGTGCTGAGGACTGCTCCTTGAAACGCAACTTGTGGCTGTGCCTCCACTGTGGATTCGTGAGCTGTGGTCGGCGAATGTTCGACGGCACAGGTGAGCCTTCCTCCCTTTCCTTTCGCATGGAGTTGCATTCAGCAAAGGTACTCTCCAGGCGGATCTGGACACGCTCTTGACCACTTCACCCAAACTGGCCACCCGCTTTCTTGCAAGGGTAAGGAAGTGAATTTGCCTGACCTGCTTGCTCTCGTTAACCTCATGATTGAATATTCTCCTCTAGTGGGCACACTTGATGGGAGGGATCCGTCCATTGCGGGTACCTCCTGTATCCAGTCAACGATCTCTTCATTGGTCGCTTACTTGGATGCCATTATTCCAAATGGCTGGAAAAGATATTTATTGCTACGTGTGCTCTGAAAATCTGCACGACTCTCGGCTGGCCGACTATCTCGCGCGATGGGGCTATCATTTCTCAGGATTTACTAAAAAAGAACAAGTGCGTAGTAGGGAGATTGTTATTTATATATATATTGCCTAATAAGAATATAACAAGAAAAATATTCTTGTGTCTCTAGTCTCTGACGTCCCATATGGCAGACTGTTGAGGAAATGGAGCTCTCGCTCAATGAGGCGTTTGACATTGAGAGCTTGTTGGGAAATGTTCCCCCATTCTCCACCCACAATTAAGCAATGCACGTATGGAATGTTCGCTTGCTGCCATCAACTTCGCGCTATTAAAATTGCAATGTTATACCTTCTCCTACAGCACGACCTGTCAACAAGAAGCATCCTTATTCACCATCCACATGCCCGCATTATCTGAGTTTATTGGGAATTGGCTGCCCCACCTTGGGTGTTTATGAAAAGATAAGGCAACAAAATATACCCCCCGCGTGGCCCTTAGGAGAGGTATCGGGCTGCCTGCAATTCCAGCGTAATTTTGCAAGAGTTGGCCAATTCTTCGAGTTGATTGGCACGCTTCTTCGCCACGAAGGTTTTGATGTCAAACACAAAGGGCTCGTGGCCAAAGTTGACCCGCAGCACGTCGCCCTGCATCATCGACCCTATATGCATTTCCTCCAGTGTTAAGCCTGCTTCCCCTCGGTCCAATAGGTGGAGATATCTCTCTTATTCCGGTCGTACCGATGGCAGGGTAGTAAGCCGTGTCGGTAGAGAGGCGCTGCTTCGAAATGTGGACCGCTGTTTGGCCATCCTTCATACACACGAAAAACACGTGCTGCGCTTCCCAATCCACACCGCAACCCACAACGGCTCCCGTAGTGAACTCATCGAATTGGTGCACATATCCCTGCAAGTAGGAGTTGTTAGAAAACTAGCGGTGATGATGAAACCGGCATCACCGCCTCGTACGGTTTCACCACCTCTCACGGTGCCGTCGTCCGAGTGATAGGCGATCGCATGATGCGTCCAGCCAAGGAACGAGATCAGTTTAAAGTGCTCAGACACGGCGATGGCCGCCGCCTTGTTGAAGCTCTGGGTATTGTAGATAACGGTCATCTCGAAATAGTCCACGCCGCGGAACATGACCGACTTCAGGAAGCTCTCCTTCCTCTGCTGCCGCTCGTCCTCCGCAAGGGAGGCCAACTCAGGCCCACATACGCGGTCCCACGCTTCGGAGAGGACCTGTCGGTTGGTGCTGAGGAAGGCATGATCAGCCAGCAGATTGTGGACGCCGCCCAGCTTGTTGGTGTGGACCCGCCCTGTGGCCTCGTCCACGGTCAGCTTTTCCTGCTCGCTCAGGTTCTGCCAGGTGTCGCCGCGTAGGATGGAGTTGGCCTGGCCGGTCAGGCGCTTAGGGAGGTGTGGCAACAGCGCAGCCCGCAACTTCCAACTCCGCCTCGCGGCCTCGCCGTCCGCGGTTGCAGAGAAGAGAGGAGATATTCCAAGGCCGAAGGGGACGGGCATGTGGGCAAGACAGTGGCAGCGGAAGATGAGCTGCTCGTCACAAAGGCTATTGAATGCGGTGCAGGTGAGGCGCCACGATGCCAGGTGAGTCGGCGCCTCGACCACGAAGGACAGTATGGAAAACAGCAGCTCAGGGGGCAAGTCAAGTAGCAACGAGTGCCCGACACAACTGCTCGACTTCGCCTTATTGTTATCGTCCTTCTCGTCCTTGTTCTTCTCCATTCTTGGTGTTTAACGAGAGTTGAGCTAAGAAAAAGGACTAAAGAAAAAACACAAAGTTATTTCAGTCGACAAGTAGTTTGGCGGGAAACCGGGCCAAGACAAAGCGTCGTACAAGGCCAAGGGATGGAAAACGAGGAACTTGTGAGATGTGTACATCAATTGGTGGCAAAATTTGTTTCTCCCGCCCATCACAAGGCTCAGTACGAAAAGTGCTTTGCGCTCTTAATCCACCTCATAAGCACGAATGCCAAGCAGCCACTTGACCGAGACGAGTCGCAGGTGCTCGCCCGAATCAAGAAAACAGGTAACAGCCAAGATTATTTTTTTTTTTTACGCCTGTATCTTTTATATTTTTGACTGTGCTTTAGTAAGCCGGGAGAAGGGCTTCGGCGATGCCGCTCTTCTTGATCAGTACCTCAACAAGCTCAAGTCTTCTTCTACCCTGGGCAACCACTGGGCGATCTTCTACCTTCTCGATCAACTCAAAGGCGGACCAAAGGACGGTCCCGTCCAGGCTTCTTCTTCCACCATTCCTGCTTCCCTATTTCCCGTACCTTTTGCCAGTCTTGCTCGGGCACCGGAAACGGTCACTCATTCTCCCTTCTTCTGTAGACGCACAGCTTAGTAGACAAGACGCCCCTTGCCACTCGCACCTCGGCCAGGGACCTTACTGGCTCCTCTGGGAGGATGCCGGGGAGCGAAGAGACAGCACCGCGTTCGGCGTCCGCCTACACCGCCACGAGCTCGCGCTTCAAGACCCCGTTTGTGGCTCACCACCAGAAGCTCACCCCGGGCCAGCCCTCCTCTTCTCTTGCAGCTCCCATCTATCCCACCCTTTCGACGTCGTCCTCCACACCATCGGCCTCGTCTGTCGCTCCTCCTCCGTTCGTTGCCGCCACTAAGGAACCGTTCTCTGCTGCAGCCGCGGCCAGCACAACCACACGCAGGCGGCCGCTGCTTACAGACCACCGGGAGGAGGTGACCCTTGGCGCCATCCTGGAGGATATCCTCTACGTCCTCCAGGGAATCGAAGGCTCGGTCATCCGATTCGATGACGAGCTGGACCGATTCGTAATCCCTCAGGAGGTGCGTCTGCTCTTCGCGCTAGGGCGACGTATGCCCTCCACCTTCTGACCGACGGGGGCCGCCGGGCGGTGACAGGTGAACGTGTCGCAGTCCGTCAGACAGCTTGTCGGCTGCGTGTGCGAGCTGGGCTGGCTTTGTAAACGCCTGCGCGAGACGGTCGATGCGTCTGCGGCCCATTCGGGCATCGTAACCCAGGTTTCCAGATGCAGCCTACTCTGTTACCTCCTTCTCCCTCCCTCCTTCCCTCCCCCCTTCCCTCCTTCCCTCCATCCAATTCCTCTCCGAAAATGATCGATGGCGTCTGCGCAGGGTTTCTATGCGGCGCTCAAGGGCGAGCTCACAGACTACTACCGCATGTTGGCTGCTCTCGAGAATCAGATAAGCGACGGAAGCGAGCTCACCTTGCACCGCCTTCTCGCGTGGAGCAAGGCTCCCCTCGAGAAATTGGAGATTCTCAACATACTCGTGGTAATGCTTCACCAGAAGGACAACTTTTTTGACATGGCTTTTCGAAAGGACGATCTGTGACTCTTCAATGTCGACAAAAATGTAAACGACAGGACAACGTGAGGGGAAAGCACGGAGGGCAGATGGCTTCGGCGGTCCATAAGCTGGTGTATCATGGCAACAAGACATGGCGCTCGGTTGCGCTCAACGTACTCAACCACACCGCCAAACCCATCATCTCCATGATCCGCGCATGGATGCTTGAGGCACTCCTTCTCCTCCCTCTTCCCTCTTCCCTCCCCCCCCCTCTCTCCCAAATTCCGTTTATTCTGATGTCGACACGAATTCCAGGGCACGCTTTTCGATCCGTTTCAAGAATTCTTTGTGTCCTCCAATCTGGACGTGCAGCCTTATCAGCTTTGGCATGCCAAGTACCAATTGAACCTCGACATGCTTCCTTCTTTCATCCCTCCGTCTCTCGCCAATAAGGTCGCTTTTTCCGTACCAAATAGTAGTATTATTTCTTTTCCTTTTCTTATTCTTTTCCTTGTTGGTCCTTACCTGTGGCAGATTCTGTTAATTGGCAAGTCGCACAATCTGATGCGAGAATGCAGCGATAATGCAACTGACTTTTGGGGCATCGAGCGTGAATCGCTCAGTCGAATTCTGCGAAGCGACATCGGCGAGCTTCGGTCCGACGTGGAATTGGTCGAATTCTTCTCTTCCCTCGAAAGGTCGGCCACAACACTCATCCCTACATACATACATACCGATCATTCCACGCAATGCGGGGTATCGCAGTATTGAATGCGTTTCTTGTGCCTGGCTTAGGGCCGTGTCGAAGGTAGAATCGGTCGTCAATCGGCGAGTGGTCCAACTCTTCATGGACAAGCACAAGTTCCTTCAGCACTGTTTGGCCATCAAGCGCTATCTCCTTCTCGGCCAGGGCGACTTCATCAACTACCTCATGTCTTCCATCAGGTGCACCTGCTTCACCTGCCTAGGTTTTATTTTATTTTATTTTATTTTTTTCATTTTATTGTTTTTTCATTTATTTTCATTTATTCCTGTCATTTGCTTTAAATGATTTTATTTTATTGACGTATCGTGATAAACAGCTCTGACCTCAAGAAGCCCGCCAGCACAATCTTCCGTCATAATCTGTTGGGTAGCATATATATGTCATTTTCAAATGGCGGTCTTACATCAGTCCACTAAGAGGGGTTCATTGCAAAAAAAGGCACACTCGACCGGGCGGTGCGAAGTTCCAACGCTCAGTTTGACGATCCAGAAATCATAGATAGGCTCGATGTCCGATTGCTCGAACAAGTCGTGGTGCGTCTCAGCAAACAACGACACTACCTTTTTTTTTTCCTATTTTTATTTTATTTTATTTTATTTTATTTTATTTTATTTTATTTCTTGGTTTGCTTTAAGTATGGTGTTTCTTCACACGACACCTATATCTATATAAATATATATAAATATATATATGTGAGATGGATCGCTGATGACGCAAGTTTCGTTCCGTGCATCTAGATGCATGGCGTGGATGGCGGCAGCGGTTGGGAGGTGTTTTCGTTGGATTATCACGTGGACATGCCCGTCGCCCTCATTTTCACTCCTGAGGTATTATCCTCGGGCGTTTGCTGTCTGTGTGTGGGTGGTTGATCTCGAAACTCACTCCGCCTTTGCTTCAATTCATACATGTGTGTGATGTGTGTGTGTATATATATATATATATATATGTATATAAGGCGATGAGCACGTATCGCATGCTGTTCAATTTCCTGTGGCGGATTCAGCATCAGCATCGGTCGCTAGCCTCGATGTGGCGGCGGCACATAAGCTACTCGCGAAGACAAAACCTCAACCGGCAATTCTCTCTCGAAACCCTCCGGAAATCGTCTCCCGCCCCAGAAAAGGCCAAAGAAGACGAAGGTTTGTCTTGTGTATCTCTCCTCTCTTTTCTTGTCTCCTCTCCTCTCCTCTCCTCTCCTCTCCTCTGTTCTGAACTACCCTCCTTTCCTCGTTGGCCCTCATTGGTGTATTGGCCCAGAAGAAGAGGAAGAATTGGAGGATTACTATGCCGATGATAAGGAGACCGAGTGGTTGCTCCATCGGTGTCGCATACTCTCCCAGGAGATGATGTTCCTGCTCTCGAACGTTCAGGGCTTCTTCATGGTGCCACCACTTCACCCCCATCACTATCGTCGCATAGAGTGTACACACATGTAGGATCTGTGCATCGCTCATCACTTGGCGGCCAACGCAGGTGGACGTGATCGAACCCGCATGGCAGCGATTCCAAAACGCGATAGTGACTGAGTCGACCAGTACGTCGCATACCACACATTCCATACATTCCAACCAAACTCACTCTTGGTCAGGCATCGAAGACTTTATTAGGTCCCACGCGGAATTTCTCACACAGATCGTGGAGCGGTGTTTGCTGTCGCCAACCAATCAGCTTTCGCGACGCACCCTGTCTCTGATGACAAACATATTCTCCATCATCGCGCGCTGGGTGGCACTTCAGCGATCCTTGCTTGGAAGCGGACTCGATCTCGATTCGTCCGGAATTAAAGCCAAGCGCAGCGACATTCATAAAATTGGTATTACACTGCATTTTATCCAAATTCGATTTTTTGTTTTGTTTTTGATGCATACCAGAAGAGGCTCACCTTTGGCTTGGGGAATGGTAGGACTGGAGTACAAGCAAGCGGTGTCCGAGTTGCGGGTCCTGATAACGCAGATCACGACCGGTAATGCGGCGTCTTCTGTAACGCTGCTTCATTTGCGGTTCCTTGTCGAGCGGCTGGACTACAGCTGTTTCTACCCTCAGCTGTCACTCCCAACATCTTCGTCTTCTTCCGCTGTGTCGTCCTCTACAGTGGCGCCCAGAAAAGCAATGACCCAAGCCTAAGTACTTGAAAAAAAAAACAATTTTATAAAATTGCACTCACAACAAACCTGACGGTTGCGGTTTCGGTGTTCCACAACTCGGAGGATGCAGACAAATCGAAAGTCACACATATTCCAGTTTGTGTTGGGGATAGTGTGTGCGCGTGAAAATCCTCTGTGTGCACGTTTACCACCGTTTGGCGGAGACGCTATTGTAGGACTACCTTCGCAGAGCGGTAGTGATGGTATCTTCTGCTATCGAACTGAATCTCGAAGTAGTTTCCGTTTTGGCAATGCAGGTGCCTTATTCATCCCATCAATGGAGAATCCTCGCGGCTTCCACCGTTGGAGTTCCAGTGTGTGAAAGGAACCGATGCTCCCAGAGCAGGGCAAGGGCTGACCAACAAGAACGCAAGCATCCAAGACATCCTCAATGCAACCCTCCTGTCGCATGGAACCAAACAGTTTTCACTCCATGATAGGGAAGCACGACACCGGGTTTAGGAAGATGTCTTCTTGAATTCTGTGGTCTGACAAAAAGTCCTTAACCCACATATCCCTTTTCGCGACTTATTCCTTTCCTCTACTTAGTACAAGAAAAACCCGAATATCAAAAAAGCGTGATGGCTCCAAATACATCTGTTTAATACACAGATGTATTTGGGGCTAATTGCCGATGCAATTGCTCAAATACTTTTTAAATATCTATATATAGAGAGAGATGTAGTGTATTAAACGGTTGGAATCACTTCATAGCACACTAAAGCTTAGCTATTTCATGCGGATTGAGCAGATCACCCCACAGTGCCTGGCCACCGTCAACCCTATGACTGGATTGAGGCAACGAATTAAACCTTCCACAGTTAGGATCCATACAAATGCGCACGCCTCAAGGTATGTACATTTGGCCAGTAATGTAGGCAGCCATGGGCGATACAAGAAAGGTCACCGTGTAGGCCACTTCAACGGCCTTCCCGTGTCGCCTAAGAGGGATCTTTTCCTTGGCCCCCTCGACCATTTCCTTTGCATATCTGTGCGTTCCCGAGTCACCAATCACGCCGGGAGCCACAACATTTACCTAACAAAAAAAAGCCAAAAGAAAGTCAAAAGAAGGAAAGAAAAGAAAAGAAACAGAAGTAAATCTCTTGGAACAAAGAGTACAGAGTAATACTTACATTAATGTTGTAGGCGCTCCACTCGACTGCGAGAGTCATTGTCATGTTCTGCAACGATAGGCGTTAGGCTTCCATATGTGTGTGAAGAAATTACCAGGAGTCTTATGGTACCTCTACGCCCGCTCGCGCGGCTCCTGTATGAACCATACCAGGGAATCCCCGTGCGACCTGAGCAGTAATGTTGACAATCCGCCCTGTATGCAATAAAGACGCAGCAAAATTAACAAATAACAAAGTGGGGGGAAATGATTACAAAAAGAACCTTTCTTATTGGGAATCATACAAGTGGACGCAACAGCATGGGTCATGTTCCTATTGGGATGTCGGGATGTTTGTCAGCATAATAGTGACTGTGATCTGGGCCGTGCAAATAACTTACCATGTTCCGATAAGGTTGTTACGCACAACTGCTGCAAAACTGTTTTAAAAAAATACAAATAAATAAATAAATAAAAATAAGGAATGGAGATGGATATATCTATATACCCGTTCGGAGTGATTGCCTCAGCAGCCATAGGAAATTGACTAATCACATAAGCTTAGTACATTTAACCATTATTATAGATGAAACAGTAAGTGCTGGATTTTATTTTATTATTGATACTCCATAGTTTTATTCTTATTTACAGTTATTCCTAGATAGGCCTATCTAAATCAGAAATGCCAATTTATTGGCTTGGGGAAGACTTTTGCAGTACCCTCCAGCATTGTTCACAAGGATGGTGATGTCCCCCAAGTGCTTTTTCACTTCCCCCACGAAGGACTTTACCTGTTCGTAGTCTCGTATGTCGCAACAACCCGCGTACACTCCGCCGACTGCAGGAGTTGCCTTGAGTTCTTTAGCAGTTTCCTCCAGTGGGTTTGGTCGTCGACCACATATCGCCACCTACGAGTACATGGCTGAGGCAGCGTCCGTCATTTCGTTTCTAGACCACGGTACCTTGGCTCCAAGGTCAGCGAACTGTAGAGCTATTTGTCGGCCTATGCCTGTCCCTCCGCCTGTGATAAGGGCTACTTCGCCCTTGAGAAGGCCTGCGGCAAAACCATGCACTGGACTCTCTTGCATGTGGGGAAATAGTAAGTTAAAAACAAAAAAATAAAAAAGGAAATGTCCTGATTACACCCATCTGGAAAAACCAAGGGCCTTGCTATGATATCAGACTTTTGAAATATTTATTAATAATTGACACTTAAGCGTTTCGAATATTACCGTTGAGTTCAGAAGAAAGCTTAATAAAACCGCCGGAACATGCAAAGGGCCACAAACGCGCGCTGGAGTGGACGGTCTGAGTTGGCCGAGGTGACGAACGAAGACAACTCAGTTGGGTGGAGCTAGTGAAGGAAAAGTGCTTTGTGGTACAAAAAGAGAGCCATATGGAGGGAGATACGTTGATTGATTCCGATTCGGGCAGCTTCGATTCGCTTGCTTTCCTCCCGAGAGACATGCCCATCACTACGTCGTTTAATGGCGAGAGACCGTCGAGAAAGCGTCCTTTCGATTCGACGGCGTCCACAGAAACTGACTCTACGCCCTCCGTCCTACAGCGGGCTGAGGTGAACGAAAAAGGGGACAAGAAAAAGCGTAAGGTGTCCTTTATGATCGACGATGAGGCCGCCGAAAAGGAAGAACGAAAAGAGACAACAAATCAAGAAAAGAAGCTTAGTGCCGAAGAAATTGAGGAGATGAAACGAAAGGCCGAGGAATGGTGGAGTTTACCATCTACGACAAGCCAAGAGGAGTTTGAGATAGCACTCAACAACTTCAAGGACGGGCAGTATTTTCACCTGCACATGGATGTGGAGTGGTTAGATGTAGAAATTCAAAGGGCCTGTGGGCGTTTGCTCGGTCAAAGCCAACATTGGTAAGATCTGACCGGCTACCTGCTCCGTTCAGAGGAGCGCGTCACCAACATCCTCCCCTTCTTTATATCCATAGCGCAGCCGCACAAGATCTGTGCGCAGCCCTTCATGCAGCACTGAACCGGGATGACAACCTTCTGCTGGAAACCCTCAGCCGAAACGACCCTGAACTCCTCCAGTACGCACCTCCAGATCTTCATTCCTGGCTCTAAGCAACAACCCCCCTTTTTATCTGTATTGTCCGTCTTCCTCTTGCTGGTCGTAACGTAACATCAACCTTCAGGTTATGCGCCAAGTACAATGCTGCATCCTCCCTGATGCAGGAAGCGAGACATAAGCTTACCGAGAGGTTTGGCATCATCCACTCAGCTCGCATTGCTATCAAGTCCGAGTACGCCCCCCCCTGAACACGTTGCGCCCTCCCGCCCTGGCTTACTTCCATCATTTTCTTGGTAGGGTGTATGTCTGTTCAGCCACTCGCTTGAAGCAAGCGGGTAAGGAGGTCACAGACGAGGCCGTTGAAGAGGAGCTCGCCGCTTTCGAGCGCGGAATCAATACCGTGCCAGGCAGCCAACCTCGGGGTGGGTGTATAATGGCGCAGGGCTACAGGGAATCACCTGCGTCCATAGGCTCGCTTGGCGGCTGCCCAGTGATGCACGCCGACAACAGCTCGGCCGGCAGGCCTCATCCCTCTGAACGCGGTACGAGAAGACAGGGCTTGAACGAACAAACCAAGCATGTTATTAACTCACCACTTCGACTTCAGACGTTGCCACCGCGCGAGTTCGTGTGTGTCCATACACAGGGCACAGCGCGCCCTCGCAGGAGGAAGGCGGGGAAGCTTCGAGCACAGCACATACCGGAGCGGGTGTCTGCCCGGTCACGGGACAGCAGGTGCCAGCGGGCGAGGAGACCAAGGCACAGGAGAGGAGCGACTGAGCTCGGCAAGGGGCCTTGCGCACCCTAGAGACCGCGCTGCGTCTCTAGAGATACCACTTGTACAGAAGCCAAGCCTGCCTCCCATGGCGAAAGTGCGGCGGAGGACAAGTCTGCCCCGTTCTTGCCTATGCAGGCGGAGGCTTTATTTAATTGCTCGCCTTAGAGCGAAGACTACAACTAAAGACTTCGAGATTTCTTCTTCTTCTTCTTCTTCTTCTTCTTCTTGGCGATGAGCGTGCGCACTCCCACCAGCTTGGTTGAGTTGACCGGTAGAGCAGTGGCGCGATGCGTGGCGAAGATGCGTGAAGATCGGTTGGCCAGTTATTTAAGCCGCATCCCCAAGGACTTGTGGGGCACCATCCTTTGGCAGTTATCCAAATGCAACCTTCTCGAGAGGGGGCGATTCGTAACTCAACTCCTGCCACAATGCGCAGCCTACATAGAAGTGTTACAGTTCTCTACCTCTGCGCGACAGTGGCTGTACGACGCTGATGTTAATCGAGTCGTCAGACAATGCCCTCAACTCTCTGTACTCGATCTAAGTCATTGCCGACATCTTATGACGCCACAAATCCATCATGCTCAGCTGCGAACGCTGGTTATGTTGGATGCAGGCAGAAAGGAGTTCAACCCTTCTATCGATTGCCCGCAGTTGCGATCACTTTCGCTGCAGTTGACGAATATACGCATATGCAAGAAGCAAATGGCGCTTCTCGAAAAACGCTCTCCCCTCTTGGAAGAACTGAATCTCGTGGGGCCTGCCGATCTCAAGATACTGCCGTTCCACTTTCCCAATTTGCGAAGTTTGTGCCTTGTTGGGTGTGTTAGTCTCCGTATGCCTTCCGTTTTGAGCGCGATGGCGTCCCACGCTCAACTTGCAAGAGTGGTGCTAGACGAATTTCTACGACCAGAGTGTCCAGAAGCATTATTAACTACCAGCCCTTGGGCGGAAGACGAGAACGAGGATCCGCTGCTGGTGCGAGCCATACACAAACGCGGTGTTGTGTTTGAATTTGCCCGTCTGCCACGGGGCTAAAACAACGCTTTGTGAAAAGGGGGAGAGAAACAACGTTCCCTGCTACTCGTAGTGAGGCGAGTACTCATTGGATTGTTGTCCTTGAAGACCACAACACACAAGGTCTCGAGTACCTCGGCTTGCGAGATAATACGCCGATGGCTCCGTGCGTCGAGAAAAAAACAGAACGAAAATAAAGTGTGCGTCCGTGGTGACCTTACATAAGTGTATGCGAGAGAGCAAACGGGATAAGGATGGCCCTAGCGCGGGCGAGAACCACAGCAGCAGCAGCAGCAGCAATGAGTGCTCAGCACTCCGCGAAACTACGGCCTTCCCGCCACCAAGAAAGTTCGGCCAAAGCTTGTACCGCGCAGAGGTTGGGGTGAAGAAAAAGGACGTAAGAGCGAGCCTTCTTAACTCGCTGCAGCTGGAGGAGGCCAAGGCAGGACAGTTGCGAGTGACCACGAAGGAGGTGGTGGGCAAGCTTCTTTTCAACTTCAGAGATCTGAAGGAGGCGACGGGAGGCCGAAGCAGGTTGAAGATAACACCAGGTAGAGTGTACCGAACGGCGTGCATCGCGCGAGGCGACGTTGGTATAGATGAAATCGCCAAAATAATCGCCTTTCTCAAGGACGAGGTAGGCATACGAACGATTATAGACTTCCGCAACAAAGATGAGAAGCAAGCCGATCCGTTTGATCTTGTATTGGAAGAGTTCTATGCCACGACCAAAGTCATGGGCCCCAACCCCGACGGTAAGCCCAGGCGCTATAATATCCCGCTCATGAACCTCGACTTCAAACTGCGCGGCCTCTTCCAGCTCGGCACCAACACCAAGACCAAGCTGTACGTCTTTTCGTTTGGTGCCCCTACCATCACTCTACTTATTGTTGGGCACTACTATCTCGCACAGGAAACTGATTGGCGCGGCCCTGCCGATAGGCCACGGAACGACGCCCACAGAGGTGATGTCAAAGAATGCCATGAATTCGATGGGTTTGCTCGGCCTTAATCAACTTATGCTCATTTATAGTGGTACAGTATGTGATGTAATATGATATAATAGTTGTACCTAAATGCCTCCCTCACGTGTAGGTAAGGAGATTGCGCAAGTATTGCGAGTGTGCACTGATCCCAGCAATTATCCCATCATGTACCACTGTTCCTCTGGGAAGGACCGCACAGGTACTGCCCTCGTTTCTGTCTCTCCTCTTCATACATTGTTCTCATATATATATATATATATATATATATAAATTTACTTACATAAATCAGGACTGATCACCGCACTTATCTTGCGCTGCTGCGAAGCCGATACCAAAGACATCATCACTAATTATCATGAATCCGAGATCGCTCTCGCTCCGGTCATGGACAGGATAGGTGGGCCTTGTCCGACACAGTCGCGCCCCTGAAGAGACCTTCCGCTTGCTTACCATCTCTTCTCCTTTCCCTTCCTTCCTTCTCTCCTCTTCTTCCTCTTCACAAGTGGAGGAAAATAGAGAAAAGGGACTGGACGAGGGCTTTGACGGCACTCCGGCGCATGTGATGCATGATACGCTCAAGTTCATCAAGGCCAATTGGGGCAGCACGTCGCGCTACCTCGAATCGGTGGGCTTCTCGCACGATTGGCAGCACCAGCTGCGCGACAACCTCACGCGGGGCGCGTCCCATCAAGAGGGCGGAATGGAACCGCCGGAGCCGCAGGGCAGTGCCTACACACGGAGGGACTACGAGTCGGAGCAAGCGGCCGAATTCTTGAAGTTCCTGTGGGCCAGCATGGAGGGTGGCTCGAATGGGTGCGAGGTGCAAAAGGCGTCGGGCGTCAAGCAGAAGAAGCTGGCGCCGGCCATCGCCAAGAAGAAGGAGAAGGCCAGGGAAAAGAAGGAAAAGCGGATCAAAAAGCAGCTGAAGGAGTGGAAGAAGGCGTCCAAGAAGCAGCGGTCTACGAGCGCCAACGAGAAGATGTCGTCACGGAAGGGCACCTGCGGTGCTCACGGAGAGGAGGACTCTGGGTTCATATCTCAGTCGCTGGGCGTACGAGGGCTGGTAGAGATGGAGGAAAGGGAGGACGGGTGGAGGCGCTATAGTTGGGCAAAGGGGAGTCCGCGCGGACGGCGCAAGACGGTGTCCCATGTGCCCTCCTCGTCCAGCTCGGACTCGGCGAGCGAGAACAGTTGCCAGGATATGAGTAGCGATAGTGACTTGGAGGAAAGAGAGTACGAGGAAGAGCGAGAAGAAGACGAAGACGAGGAAGGGCAAGTCGAAGAGGTTGCAGACACACGAAGGACTTCACCGCGAACGCGCAGGACAAGTCTGTTGAAAGATCCTGGCACATGGAAGAAGAAGTCGGTGGGGCGAAGAAGCCATTTCCCGTCAAGGCCCGTGCGCCCCGACCCCACCACAAGTGGCGACAAGGAACAGGTGACTCACACGAAGGAGGACAATAAGAAGGCCGAGAGAAAGGCGAAGCGCATGAGTCATTCGGCTTGCACCATACCTTCCTCTGGTTCATTATCAGACAGAGAATGGCACAAGGGTTACCTGCAAAGACAGCCGAGGATTACCATCACGCCCACTCCAGGAACCGAAGTAGAGGAGGACTCGATAGCGCGCGATCGGAGAGACGAAGCAGCGGCTACAGCAGAAAGAGCCGCCACCTCCACGTCTGCTAGCACAGATGAAGACCCCGCCCTGTCAAACCCAAACATGGACAGTGACAGTGGGACATTCATATCTACCTCTCCAAACACCACAACACCGTCACCTAGGCCTAGGAGGGTACGCAGGAGAGCCACAACCACACCCAAGCCGGCTTCCAGCCGCTCGTGTCGAGGAGACGACAGCCTAACAGCTGAAGATTCTGCCGTTGCGGATAGTCGACACATAGCCAACACAACCCCGCCGGCACCGCGGCTGGAGAGCTTGACCGATGTGCGGATAACGCACAGCTCAAACCCATGTCTGCTGCAATAAGAAAGCCTGTACATTTTACGTTTCCTTTATTTTCCTTTCTTTTCTTCATTTTTTGCTATAGCTGGAAAGATGGAAGCGATAGTTGAGGACGCACTGCCGTATCTACGCAGGGAGAAGGGCATTCACCCACAGGCGAGGGATGACACGCATCTTTATGGTTATGCCATGCTTTCTGGGTCGTTCCTCTTCTTTATTTCGACCATGTATTGGGTCGTAGTCTCGAAGCTCATGCCCGATACAGGCAATGCACTGCTTGACTGGATCAAGCAAGACGATTACTATTGCATGGTCGTATTGTCGTGTATTCCCGTCAGCTTTATCCTGGTCTACTTCAACTGGCTCGCCTTTAAGTTCTTCAAGCACAACTCTTAAAATCGCCAGAGGCTGATGGGTGCAAGCGATCACTCGTCCGCGGCCATGGCCAGCAGTACTAAATGAGCGCGTTTAAGGAGGTTTTCGATTCGCTGCGGCTGGGACTCGTGCTGATGCTTGCGGAACTCTGATCGAATTCTCTCCACCGCCCAAGTGCATGCTGCCTCATTGGTGTGGTATGCCACATGAGACTGTATTATTAACATTTTGTAGAGCTGTTTCGCATAAATCGCGTACTGCGCTCGCATGATTGTCACCTGATTCATGTGTGCCCTTCGCAATTCGCAATTCACAATTGTGGCTTTTATTTTCTCTTATTTTCTCTTATTCTTTGGGGTGTGCCCTTCGTTTTCTTCCTCCCCGCTCACTTTCGGGCAGTGCCGAGGCTTTAGGCCGACTAGGTCTCTACCATAGCCACAACAGTTAAGCATGCAGCAGAGCAGGGACAACCTGAAGCCAACGCCACCGCCTCGCCCGAAGAACCCGCCCCCTGCCTTCGGAGGTCCTCTGTCTAGGCCTCAAACGGAACAAAAGGAGGGCCAAGTTGCGCAGCCACACCATGAAACATCGTTTTCGTCTCCCACTCTCTCGGCTATAACCAACCAGGACCTGTTGCCAGCGTCGCAGCGCCCAAGGCTGCGCATAGTGCGAGCCACCTACGGTGCTGGTACTTCTCTGCTCGATGTCACCGATAAGTTGCAGCGCATGGTAGAAGACGGAGGCGGCCTTAAGCTCAAGGCTTTCGGCTACACGCTCAAGCCGAACGGTTGCATGAATGCTACTTTTGGTACTTCGTCCTCGACTGGTTGGTTTCCACCCTTACCAAGCTGACCCTCAGCAGGTGATCCGTGTGTGGGAAAGGACAAACAACTGCTGTTCTCTTATGAGATCGTTGGATGCACTCCACATCTCATCACAGTGCCTGAGGACAAGAAGGTGGTTTTCTCGTCTGTCTGCGTGGTGTAGCGCTTTAACACTGGCGGTTCTCACTTCCTTTCGGAAACCTGCAGCTCAAGTTGACGATGGCGCATATGTATCACAAGGTAGTTGGCGCAATTGCTCCAGATGAGGCCAAGCTGGTGGGAGTGGATATCATCAAGGCCTCCTACGGCCGAGGCAACCACTCGGTTGACGTCACCGCCGAGCTCCGTGGCATGCTCGCACAGCAGGGTTTGTCTATAAGTCATGCATGGGATCTCCTCATTCGTCCTCTCGAGCGACTGACGTAGCATGCTGTCTAGGCGGACTTGGTCTGGTAGCTTTTGGATACAAACTGAAGCCCAACGGGTGCATGAACAAGGTTTTCGGGGTAGGTCCTTTCGCATCTCCCTTTGTTTTTTGTTTCCACCATGAGGTGCGTAGTCGTAGTGGTAACTGAAGCAACTTGACGGAATCGTTCTAGGATCCATGTCCCGGCGAGGACAAGATCCTCTCCATCGAATACCGATGGCGCACATCCACACTGACGCACGCCGTAGACGAGGACCGAATCCTCTCGCTTTCCTTCGAAAAGCTACGCCCTCTCCTCTGAGAATGTCGCTATGCTTTGCTTTGCGGGGCAGCCTGCTTCAAATGCACTATATCTCATACGCTAGAATTACAAACCATAAAAGAAAGAATAAAGCAAAAATATTTACCAATCTTATTCCAAGCATGTGAACAATTCTTACACACACTTCCGCGGAACTTAGGGATCTTTGGGTGTCGACAGCAAAATGCTCCGAGGCCACGGAGCAACCAACATTGGGACACCTACCTATGGCGGGCGTTTGGGTCTCCCTCCGAGGTCCGGAGGGACACACGATTGGCGTTGACTATGTGCTAGAAGTGGCCCTAATGAAGGAGTTGCCTCAGGTGGCCCCAGGTATAAATGGGCAAGCGATTTTTCAGCACTACCAACAACCAACACAAGCACACCCTCACCTCTCACGATGAGCTTCCGCAACGCTCTTGTGTTGTCTGTTGTGTTCGTCGCTGTGGCGATCCTTGCTTCCTCGCTCCCGGCCTACGGCCAAAGCTGCTACTCGCCCAACGCGCTCAATTTCACCTCCGGAGATGGCAAGCTGTGGGTGAATGGAAACCGCTTCAAGCTGAAGGGTCTCTCATGGTTCGGCTTCGAGACGTCCGCTTGCACCGTCCACGGGCTGTGGTCCAACTCGTACACCTTCTTCCTGGACTTCGTCGCCAACAACGGGTTCAACGCCATCCGTCTGCCCTTCCACATGGACCTCGTGGTCAATGAGAAGTCGCCCAACGGCATCAACTACGGCGCTGGCTCGAACTCCGACCTTCAGGGTCTCGACTCTCTCCAGGTGATGGACAAGATTATCCAGGGTGCCGCCGCGCGGGGCATCGTGATCATGCTGGACCTCCACTCCTTCGGTCCGGACGCGTTCATGTCCGACAACATGTGGTACAACTCGGCCTACCCCGAGTCTCGTGTGATCTCCGGCTGGGCCAAGCTGTTGCAGCGCTACAAGTCGCAGTGGAACGTGATCGCCGTGGACCTCAAGAACGAGCCTCATGGTGCCACCTGGGGCACTGGCAACACCAACACCGACTGGAACCTCGGCGCAGCTCGGTTGGCCAACGCCCTGGCGAGCCAGGTCAGCAGCCGCTTCCTGTGGGTCGTCGAGGGGACTGCCAACTCGCCCCCCTGCCGCGAGAACTGCTTCTGGGGAGAGAACCTGACGGGCGCCAAGACCCATCCGGTGGTGATCAACCACATGGACAAGCTCGTGTACAGCCCTCACGTCTACGGCCCCAACGTCTACGGCCAGTCCTACTTCAGCGCTGGCAACTTCCCGGCCAACATGCCCGCCATCTGGGAAGACCACTGGGGCTTCATTCCCGGTACCACTGGCAAGCCCTTCGTCATCGGTGAGTGGGGTGGCCCCTTCTCCGGCAAGGACAAGGTCTGGATGGAGGCTCTCGTCGCCTACCTTAAGTCCAAGGACACAACCGATCAGTTCTTCTGGTGCCTTAACCCCAACTCGGGCGATACCGGCGGCCTGCTCAAGGACGACTGGTCCTCCCCCGAGACCGGCAAGCTCAACCTCCTGGCCGACCTCGTCTCCAGCCCTACCAAGTTCTCTGTCAACTCACAGGGTCAGGTCTGCATCAACGGTGGCACCGCTCCTGCCGTCTCGGCCTCCCCGGCTGCTCAGGCCTCTGCCTCCCCCGCCGCCCAGGCTTCGGCTTCGCCCGCTGCTCAGGCCTCGGCCTCCCCGGCTGCTCAGGCCTCGGCCTCTCCCGCCGCTCCCGCACCCAACCCTGGCTTCACCTTCTTCTCGTACGTTCTTTACATGTTACAGGGATTGTTGTAGACATACCGACTAACCGGACCGATGTCATCGCAGTGGCTCCAATGCTTGGTGGATGGCTGTCTCCATTCCTGGCTCCTCCTCGGTGCAGGTTAACTGCGGTAATGGTCAGGGCTTCGTCGAGATGACTGCTGGCTGGACCGCCAACCTCTGGACCTTCTCGCCCGCTAACGGCACGCCCTGCCAGTCCAGCATCCAGTTCATCGTCAACGGCGGCGCCGCCCAGACCGTCACCGCCCCCTGGTAAAGCAAGAGGGTCCTTAGCGAAAGTACAGAGATGCAGGATTGAACGCCTATGTATCACGCGACTGCCTTGTTGGCCGCGATTCGTGTATAAAATGTAATTAGTATAAACAAGAAATGTATTGCTACAAGGCAAGGGGGTTTCTCTGAGGGAAACAGAAAAGAAAATAAGGAGGATAGGAATTAGCCGAGAAATATACAAGAAACGAAACGACCAACCGCACCAGCATTTGCAATGTCGGCCACAGATGAATCAGCACCCGTTGTGACGGAAATCGAAAAGAAGGCGGAGACCGAGCCTGTTGCACCTAGCGAGGCCGCGCCTGCAGCTGCTGAGTCGGCTTCGAAAAAGAAACGTAATCGTAGAAAGAAGAAGAAGGCCGCTGCTGGCGCTGCGGGTATGTTCAGCAAGAACTTAATCTTTCTGTCAGTTCAAAATCGCAGAGATTAATTAAGCTATACATTCAGCGGCTGAGGAAGGAGATGAAGAGGAAGAGGAGAATGGATCGGCGGATAAACCAGCACAAGAGCAGCCCCCCACACAAGCTAACGGCGCTCCTGAGGGCACTGCAGGTTTCCTTCTTGCACGTGCCTTGAGTCATGCATCTGCTTGCAATTGATCCTCGCTACAGGTGGAGCCAAAAAGAAGAAGAAGAAAAAGAAGGGCGGTGCTGGCGGCGGCGGCGGATCATCTGCTGCGGGTGGACAACAGGCTGCAAAGAAGGGCACCAGCAACCCTAATCGTGAGCCACCCCCTCTCCTCAAAAGAAAGATCTTTCACTGCATGAGCACTCAACTACTCTCGTGTGCATGTCTTACCAGACATTCGCCTGCTTGGCGATTGGGGCGCTGATTATCCCTACGGGCAGACCACGCCGCCCTCCAAGCCCGTTATCTCGCTCTTCCCCAATGGCAACTACCCGGAGGGCGAGATTACGCAATACCACCAGGACTTGTACGCCAACAAGCAGCATTCCCATTGATATGTTGTTCATATGTTCACACACACACGCACGCACGCACGCACGCCTCGCACACACATACGTTTTAGCAACACGTGGCGTACTACATCGGCCGAGAAGAGGGAAATGGATAGACTGTCGACTGACGTCTACCGCGAGGCCCGTCTGGCCGCCGAAGTCCATCGTCAGGTACAAGCCAGCAATGAATAGGTTTTATTCAAAGTGACCACCATTGAACGCAATTTCTCTCAAAATATATAAAACATACGAGTATAGGTTCGCCACTATGCTCAGGGCATTATCAAGCCTGGCGCCCGCCTGATCGATATTTGCGAACAGCTCGAGAACATGAACAGAAAGCTCGTTCAGGTATTTTTCTTTTTTTTTTCTCCTCCTAAAAATAATATATGGATAATTTTTTTTCGAGTAATTTTTGGATGAATAACAAATAATTGCGCCCAAAACGAATATGTAGGAAAATGGCTTGAAGGCGGGCATCGCGTTCCCCACCGGCTGTTCGCTGAACTATGTGGCGGCCCACTATACGCCCAACAACGGCGACTTCACCGTGCTGGGCTACGACGACGTGATGAAGATCGACTTTGGCACGCACATCAACGGACGCATCATCGACTGCGCCTTCACCGTCGCGTTCAACCCTAAGTTCGACCCTCTCCTCCAGACCGTCAAGGACGCCACCAACGCGGGCATAAGGGTAAATAAACAATTAATCAATGAAATCAATGATTTAGGAAGGAAAAAGGCCCACCAATCAGTGTGTGTTTGTGTCGACAGGCCGCGGGCATCGACGTGCGGTTGTGCGATGTGGGCGCGGCCGTGCAGGAGGTCATGGAGGCCGGCGAAATCGAGCTTGACGGCAAAGTCTACCAGAGTACACACTTCTCTTTCAATTCAACTTCTTTTTTCAATTCAGTCAATACGAATTGAATCAACGAATAACCCCCCCCCCAATTGGGTTCAATGATTGGCAGTCAAGAGTGTGCGAAATCTCAACGGTCATTCGATCGCTCCGTACATCATTCACGCCGGCAAGTCCGTGCCCATCGTCAAGGGCGGCGAAGCCACCAAGATGGAGGAGGTAACAGTTTGTTATCTCTTCATCTATGTTACGATAAGCGCATAACGAAATCCGTTTCCTCGCCTCTTCGCTTTCAGGGAGAATTCTACGCCATCGAGACTTTCGGTTCGACGGGCAAGGGTTACGTGAACGAGGATCTCGAGTGCTCGCATTATATGAAGAACGCTCACGCCGCTCATGTGCCCCTAAGGTGTGTCCTGTGACCCGGCACGAAACGTTGATGGTATTGGGACAGCAAACCAACCAACCAACCAACCAACAATCAACAACAGGAGCCAAAAGTCGAAGTCGCTGCTGACGACCATTACGAAGAACTTCGGCACGCTGGCCTTCTGCAAACGCTGGCTTGACCGTCTGGGCGAGAAGGTTCCATTTCTCTCAAGCTCGTGGATCCTTTTTTTTTTCGAATGCTCATACTTATTGGGTGTGAATGATAGTCGTACGCGTTGGCGCTGAAGAACCTGTGCGATGTGGGGTTGGTCGATCCGTATCCTCCGCTGTGCGACGTGAAGGGCTCCTATGTGGCCCAGTATGAGCACACGCTCGTGCTCAGACCGACGTGCAAGGAGGTACTTTCGCGTGGGGAAGACTACTGAGTGCAAGTAAAGAAAGGAAATAAATCTATTAGTAAACGTTCTCTGCACGGCCACGTTTTTTTTTCCTCGTTGTATGGAGGTCCCTTTAGCAGTAGATTTGGCCAAACAACTCCTTGAAGCGGTGCTTTCATGGTTTCCTAATGCCTTGAACTCCACAGCGTTTTATTCACTCGGGTTAGGTTTAACCCCTAGCCCGAGTGCGAGTGGGTTAGCGTGGTTGGGTCAAAAGACAGAAGGCTTGCGAGCCTCGTAGAACAACTTACGGCCGTTAATGGTCACCAAGATGAAGTGAGCGACTTGCATGCCCGCCTTCTGGGGAGACTAGCACAAGGCCCACCTCCACGTATTTGACAGCCTCGTCCTCTTCCCTATTTTCACTCGCAGTTATGGTAACGCCGTCTACCTGCAGTCAAGCCTCGAGTGTTCAACTCTATGAATGATGCCCTCTGCTCGTCGGTCTCCTCAGCATTGGCCTCTGTGGTATCTGCAGTTGCAGTTACTTTCTTACTACTTTGAAACTCACACAGTTTCCACCTAGGAAGCCAAGCGGCAGTTCAATATGGCGTCTCTTGTCGAAAGACACGGCGAAGGCGTGTTTGCTGTAGACATCTTCTCCTCGAGTTGGATGAAGGATATGATTCTGGTGAAACCCAATTCCGGACTCATGTGGCTGTAAGATAACAGAGCTGATATATGCGACTGATAACGTACGTCAATAGGAGACGAAACAGCTTGCATTATTCACGAGGACTGTGGAGTCCAGAGGGCTATTGGAGGGGGCGCAAGCCTTCTTTTTCGTTACCCAGCAACCTACCCTGAAACCGCGCCAAGACGAGCCGCTGGGATTGGAGGGCGTCATATTGAACAACTTTCCTCGTGCCAAGGCCTTTTGCCACAAACTCGTCAAAACCGTTTCGTCCTTTCTCACATTATATTCCATATAAAGAGATGTTGACGTGTGTGTGTCTACAATAGGTAATCGAACCCGTGAGTGTTGCCTATTTTAGCTGTACAAAACCTATGCGTAGCGGAAAAAGGGCTCATCGATGGCTGCAGCCGTTAAACGCGCATATCATTTCTTATGACGCGAAGAATGGCCAACGAAGCCATTTCGAGCACATAGATCACTCAGGTTTCCTTCCTATCTTTCTCTGGTCTACGTCAGCGTTAGGTTCATTTCTCCTACCTTTGGGCAGACTTGACGATCAACATTTGTCTGGGAGAAAAATTCACTGGTGGTGAGTTGCGAATCGAAAGCAACGGCGAAACTCTTACGATTCCACAAATACCGGGTTTAGTTGATTTCTTCCAAGAATTTACTTCATTCAGCGACTCGACTGAGTCAAACAAAAGGTCGCGCGATCGTGCACGAGGGCAGAATGCCGCATTCTTCGCTGGACATTCATTCAGGCGAGCGCATCAACTTGGTCATCTGGTGTGCCGTCCATGAATCGCATCTCGATGTACATCATACCGATATATGTCACTCCGCTTTTCTGTCCACATCGAGTAGGCTAAGTCGTTTGGCCTCTTTCTCATGAAACAGACATTCAATCATTTCGGTCAGCTCCCTGCAGAGCTGCAGCAGGCCATTGTGGATTCCTTGTCCCTCCCCGATTTATGCAACGTGCGGTTGGTCTCCAAAGACGTCTACCAGTTAGTGGAGGCCTCGTCCCGGTGGCGCACAGAATGTCTTGCGTGTGGCCTCGCCCAGAGCGAACAGGTGCGTCGGGCGTATCCAGGAAGCCCACAACTGAATATGTGTAATTTTACAATGTTGTAAGTTTCAGAAACAGTCCTGGAGGAAGGTGTTTATGGAAGCTGTGGAATCACGCAAGCGGAAGCGACTGCAGTCAGCCAAACCGATCGCACCGCTCAGACGAACGAGCTTCCATCCTATTAAGGAAGAACTTTTAAATGAGGAAGTACCTGAAGCCATAGGGAGGCACCACTCAGACATTGGAATGTGTATGTGATTCTTGGTTAAGTATCAGACCGTTCGGCATTCTTACTTCGTTCCTCCTCAGTTGCAAGTGTAACCATGACGGAGTTGTCGGAACGTCGGGTACTGCTGGAAGACTGGCCGAACAATCTGCAGCCAGAACCGAGGGGGAAATGCCTTCTGCAATAGCCATAACAACCTCTATTTTGTTAAAGGATCTCCTTCAAGGCATGAGCGGCGGCGGTTCCTGTGGGAATCCCGAGGGAACAGGTCCAGGGGGACCATCACCATTGTTGTTCGGGGGGAAGATCATCATCTCACCATCGTTGCCCGTTGCAGTGGGATCGACCCCCAGGGTAAGTGCGCCCACGAGTCCTCCAGAGTAGCCGCTTGATGGATCTATCAGTTGGAGGTCGTCGAATAGGACGGCGCTGGCGTTCTCCGTCCCGGTGTAGATGGAGTCGCTGTTCAACAAGATGCGTCCTCCCGTGTTCTCCTTGTAAGGGCTGAGTTGGTAGATTGCATCCGCAAGGCTGTCTTCGAAGAAGAGCTGACCGGTATGGACGACAGTAGCGTTGAGATGGACCTTGACGTGGATGTGGGTAGTTCGGCCCTGGTAAAAGCCGGGGAAGATGGAATAGAAACTGGCGTTTCCCTCGACATCGGTGAGCTGAATGCCGCGAAGAAACGTAGAGTTGTCTGTCTGTCCAGCTGAACCTCCCGCTCCTCCACTGCCGGCGCTTGTAAAGTGCGAGTACCTACCAAGCGAGTCGCAGTGCCTGGGGGAAACGGAATTTAGACTCTTACCTTCCTCTACATTTCAAGTCAGGCTACCAGATGTCCACAATGGCGCCTTCAATGGGTTCGCATGTGCCAACATCCACTACATAGAGATGCATTACGAGCGGTACTCCAGTGCTGCCTTCCCTAAAGCAATGACATCCGTTAACGTTAACACACAGCGGAGGCAACTGGTGTAGATAAACGAACGTGATGTTCTGGCGGGAAAGCAGGTCTTCCCAATAGTATGGTCCCTCTGTCATTTCAGGAGCCAAGACACATCCAGATGTGGAGATCGAAGAATTCACTGCTCTCTTGCGCCCGCAGCTTGCTATAGACACGCCACCTGAGGCTTGGAGTGTTGTGTTATAATACGTTCAGGTTGATTGAACAGTGCAGAGGTCTTACGTGGATTGTGGGCATAGAGCAGTGGAATTGCCAGAAACAGAGTGGCCAAGAGAGGACCCAAGGGGTTCATGTTGTCGATAATGGTTGGTGTTGCTGGCCTATTTATTCTGGAGGTGCGGGGCGGAACTGCGGGTCAGATCTAGAGATCCTCTTTGAACAAGCCAGCAAAGAAACGAGACGGCCAATAGGGGACTGTGGCTTCACCAGGGTTGGTCCCGCATTGCCTGAAACCCAACGCCCTTTAGTTTGCGAAGATTTCCACAATCGGCCGCGCCGTATTTCTTTCTACAGATCGACTGTTGGGTAAATTCGACCTAACGAGGTCTCTCGAGTTCACACGCTCAAGTGCTTAAGGTGCTTGTGTTAGCGGC
The DNA here is from genome assembly GCA_000826265.1 of Acanthamoeba culbertsoni. Lineage (NCBI taxonomy): Eukaryota > Discosea > Longamoebia > Acanthamoebidae > Acanthamoeba > Acanthamoeba culbertsoni. The sequence continues at coordinate 29,665 of CDFF01071421.1, forward strand.
CGAATGGGCAATGAGTTGTCGTGAGTATCCGTTTTCTTCCTTGCCAGCTGAGAAACATGCATTAAAATCCAAAACTCCCATTGGCGTAAAAACCATACTACTCTACTGGTTGGGACTTTTCTGTTGGGGGACGGGCAGCGATCACGTAGTCCATGCCAAAGCAGAACCCGGCCTTGGATTCCGGATCGAGAGAAATCCTGCAGAAATTCAGGCAGACAATAGTGTTGTGGTTGGTCGAAAGGTAAATATAACAATATATCCCTGTAACCCAATAACGCGATACCTATATTCGAGGTTGCGAACGCCCTCTCGCGTTGCCGAGCGGAGGGTCGGGTCCCTGATTTTATGCATTCGGTTTTTGCAAACTCGCAGTTGGTCTTCCATCGCTTCTCCAACGTATCGTATGGGGAACATCCACACACCCTCCACTGTACATATATAGATGGGTTAAATGGGTTTAATTAATATAGATATTGGTTTGTTAAAAAAAATCATAAAAAAACAACGGGATAAACCAGAAATTGTAGTTTTTTGTATTCATCCCCTAATATAAATACGAGAAATATTTGATTTAATTTCATTCGGGCAAACCTGTCCAGGAGGCTCGCTCGAGGGCTCGTAGCACCCATTCGGACGGGTACTCTCTATAGGGGCGATCCCCGGCCATGAGCAGGCAAGCATCACGCAGGCTGAAGTAGAAGGTAGAGTTTTACAATCAAAATAGTACTAATAATAATAATAATAATAATAATAATAATAATAATAATAATAATAATAATAATAATAATAATAATAATAATAATAATAATAATAATAATAATAATAATAATAATAATGAAATAAATTCGAATAACTCTTCAACCGTTCGGTGTCCAAGAAGAGCTGTCCGCCGCTGCTTCTGGAGCCATTGAGAGGCAGGACGCGATCGGGTGTGGGCTCCTTGCCCACAAAATAGAGCCTCTTGCCAACATATGGCCCGAGCCACTCAAAAATCTGATTGGCTTGCGCGTTAACCTGGGGGCACAAGGGGGATGGAAAAAGGTATAACCTAGGCGCGTACCTCGTCTTGGTGGTAGGGCGAAAATCCGTCCATCGCGCCGAGTAAATAGTCCGCCAACTGAGAAATTTACCTGTGGGTTATAAGTGGGCGGATGAAATTTCGAGGAAAAATTCCACTTACTACGACATCAAACACCCGCCCTTGGAGTGGATGGTCCGGAGTGTCCCAGTTCATCAACAAAAGCTCGTCTGCGGGCCTATCGGGATGGACATCTTGTTATCAACCATGCCAGGACTATCTTCTTTATCTCCCCCCTTTTTTTCCCCTCCTTTCTGACACCTGATCTTGCTCTCAAAGGCGCTGGTTAGCTTCATGTGCATGTCCACGCTGGCAGTCACCGCGCTCCATCGTGTGGTGTTGAGCTGCGTGATGAACCGCAGGGAGGCTGATCCGGTGCCGGCGTCCAGCACAGAGCCCCAGGGCTCGTCGCCCTGATGGTCGATGATGAGGGACCATATGGGGTCTGGATTGGAATAGTTCATCTTTTTCAGAGTGCGGAACCACGTAGAGGGGCATCTTGAGGTTGGGGGTGAGCAAGGTGAGACGGCTCGTCAATACGAATCTGTGGACAAGACGCCCAAACCTGTGGCATGATACGCGGCTTTGAAGCTGCTCGGCCGGTTTGGGCTCACGCACAGAAAGCTGAGCTTGCTGCGTGCATCTGCAAAGAGACCGTTTACGGGTGAGAAGGCTACACACAGAAGCGAAGAAGGACAAACACTGGGGCGTGTGGGATGAAGAAGCGCACACATCGAGGCAATAGGGGCTGTCGAAGAAGCGACGGCTGCTGCACTCGCTTATCCAAGGTGCTGCAGGTAGTTCTGGCTCTTGTTCTTCGTGCCACACTGAAAAATGGAATTGGGTTGGTGAAAAAAGAAAAAAAAAAGAACGAGCGAACAGGAGGCCTACGCGCATCTGTAATTTGATAAAGCAGCCGCTTGGTCTTGCCCGAGTTATAGAGAGCAACGGCCATGGCAATAAATATCACCAGCAAGCCTCTTGCTACTCCGCCCAGAGCCCTTCCTCGTTCTCCGACCGGCATCGAATCAACAGTTTTTCTTTTTTCTTTTTCGGCGGTTTCTCTCACCAAAAGGACACAGGAGTGCTGGGCATTCCAGGAATGTTGGTATTTTCCATTTATTCGGACATATCAGCCTCAGTGCACGGAGCACTGCTGACTGCGTCATGAAGCTGCTCTTGCAAGGCGCGGACCTGCAACCGCAGGCGAGCGATCTCCTGCAGGAACGTCTCCCTCGTGGCGTCCTTGAACTCCGCCTCCAGCGCCGCATCCACTGGCGCGGCTGCCGCTAGTCGCGCTTCAGCCACAGGCGGCGTGTAGGGCAGCGGTCCCTCATATTCCTAGCACAAAGTAATAATAAGACAAACATTTAATATTCGTGAAAAAATGTTTATTTATATATCTATATCTATGTATATGAATAATAATTGTGTACCTGGATTCGACCGTCGACGTGTGGAGCGATGACGGCGAGAGGCGACGGCTGGGTGCGATTCTTGGGCACGAAGCGGACCTTCTTGAACGCGTTCTTGACGATCTCATCGATGCGTACCTTGCGAATCCCTTGTAACGCATTGAGCTTCGTCAAGTAGCATCGCACCTGCGATAAGTTGCATGTCAACACATCAACCATTCCATAATCAGCAGAATCACACCGATGACGAACCATCGCGGAGAGAAGCCGCGCGTTCTCCTCGTCGACAATAACTCTGCCGCCGGGGAGGGATTCATAGCCGTCGTGTCCATCGGCTATATACGCCTTGGTCGCCAGCGTGTATTTTTTGTCGACCTGAAGCGGTTTTCCCTTGACTTCCACCTATCCGTGATAGCATCAATCAAGGAAGGGTGAGAACTCCAACATCGATCTCCAGGCTTGATGAGCGAAATTGATGGGAATGATGGGAAATCTACATGAAGAACACGTTGGCCGGGTGGCTGCTGACGTGTGTAAACGAATCGCATGCCGCTGATCTGCGCGAAGCGACCTTCCTGCACTGGCACCTTGCTCACCGAATTTTCTGTCATAATTTTTCGCAAATAAATTGATATGTACAAATACATATATATATATATACATATACATATAGAGAGAGAGTATGATTCATAGTCGCGAACCGAGAGCGGCCTTGAGTTGGGCGCCGGTGATCTCGATGACGACGATCGGGTCGGGGAAGGGCAAAATGCTCACCAGATGCTTGAGCGTCAGCTCGCCTGCAATTTATTGACATCAACACAAAATCATGATTCGTAAGGGCAGTGTCTATTCTTCTTCCGGAAGCAGAAGAAGAAGAAGAAGAAGAAGAAGAAGAAGA
>CDFF01071421.1:34597-45958 GCA_000826265.1 Acanthamoeba culbertsoni
TATCTACTTACTGATTGCCGAACACTGCACAGTGCACGCCCAGCTCGTTGAGAATGGGAACCATGTGCTTTTTCAATGAAGTTATCATAGAATTAATCTATGTATGTATTTCACTCCACAAAAGAGGGGACAAATGTGTAAAAAATTACCTTGCCCTTGGTAACGGTGGACATGAGCGAAGGGTTGAATATATCGCCGGAGAAGAGGACAAGCGGGTTATCAGCCGCACGTGACTTCAGAGCAGCGGCGAACCGGGCCGCGCCACCTACGGGCTCCTGAGCCCGTTCTCCAACCTAAAGCCAAAGGGTTTGGACAAAGGCCTTGTTTTTTCTACAAAGATCGAAGAAAAATGGGTGCATGGCGAACCTCATAAACATCATTGAAGTGCCAAATAAATAGGTCAGCGCCTTTGGCTACGCTTGCTTTTCCTAGGGCCGGTGTTGCTTCCATGATAAATGAGTTTTGCTAGACAACAGAGTTTTCTGCTTTATATCTATTTGATATTCTGCTGTTTTCCTTACTATCGCAAGGAAATGTCTTTTTCCTTCGAAGGCGGAACGTTCGCAAAAACATGTCATTTGAGGAGCAGTATGAGTCCGGGTGCTTCACACCTGCACGAGGAGGGATTGCTCCAGCCCCCTATTCCAGCTTTGTGCCTCTAGAACCCACGCAGTTTTCCGCTGCTCCGCCAGCCGCTGTCGCCCCGACCCCTTCAGGACCTTACCTGCGGGTGGTACGCGCGTCCTACGGTTCGGGCACCAAGCTGGTGGATGTCACCTCCACTCTACAGGAGCTCATCTTCAAAAAGGGCGGACTCACACTGGACGAGTTCGGCTACCCAGGCATTCGGCCTAATGGTTGCATGAACGCCATTTTTGGGGTACCATTTTTGTTTTTTTCCCGTTGGCTCTTTTGGTGGTTAGTCGAGGTGAGGACTGACACGCAGATACGATGAAAGGATCCAGCTCCAGGCCAGGACAAACAGCTCTTATTCTCCTTCGAGGTGGTAGGCACCCCCAAGCTGATCACGAAGGCAGAGGACATTAAGGTAGAGTTCACCCGAACAGTTTCGAATTGAGTGTGATGCCCTAACTTCATGCAAACAGATGACTTTGAAAATGGATCACATCTACACAAAGACCACGGGAAAGAGCCCACCTGAAGAGACAAAGCTCTTCAGCGCTCATATAATCAAGGCCACCTATGGCCTGTCGAATACCGTCTACGATGTGACATCAACTCTTCGCATCATGCTCTCAGAGCAAGGTTCTTCTGCCCTTCTATCTGGAATACCTCTTCTTGTGCAATCCCATTAAGCCCACAATGTATCCAGGCGGAAAGGGAATGCAGGCTTTTGGCTACAAGATCAAGCTTAACGGATGCATGAACAAGGTCTTCGGTGACCCTTGCCCTGGCAAAGACAAGGTACTGCCGTCGCTGCTCATATCCACTCTATTGCTGGAGCTTACCTGAGGCTGGTTTCCCATAGATACTCACTGTTGAGTACCTTTGGCGCACACCCGTGCTTGCCTACGCCATAGATGAAGACAAGAAGGTCTCGCTGTGCTTCGAACCTCTCCGGCCCCTCCTTTAACTCCGATGAGTGCCACCTGAAATTCAGAAGGAGGCAGCCCGCTTCTGGGCGAAGTCTTTGCGCCTCTCACAAATTCAGAGAAGCTTTCTTTTTTCGCTTAATCACTAAAAATCTTAAGTGGTTACGGCAAGTGTGGCGTGGCATTCCCAAGATTTTTTTCCCGCCTATTCCCCTGTTTCGCTGCACGTTTCTTGTTCGTACTAAAATCACCTACCCGAAAGGACTTTCGCTGGTGAGCTTGAGCCTATATAAAAATGCACGGTCGTAACCCAGCCAAACACCAACCAAAGACAGATACACAACAGACCAAATGTCGATGATGCAAGCAATCAAGTGCGTGGTGGTGGGCGACGGTGCTGTCGGTAAGACGTGCCTGCTCATCTCCTACACCACCAACGCCTTCCCCGGCGAGTACATCCCCACGGTGTTCGATAACTACTCGGCCAACGTCATGGTCGACAACAAGGCCATCAACTTGGGTCTGTGGGACACCGCTGGCCAGGAGGACTACGACCGGCTGCGACCGCTGTCCTATCCCCACACCGATGTGTTCCTCGTGTGCTTCTCCGTGGTGTCGCCGCCCTCGTTCGAGAACGCACGCAACAAGTGGAACGCCGAGGTCTCGCACCATTGTCCCACCGCGCCCAAGATCCTGGTGGGCACCAAGATCGACTTGAGGAATGACGCCGACACCGTGTCGCGGCTGGCCGACAAGAAGATGCAACCGATCTCGTCCGAGGAGGGCCAGAGGCTGGCGAAGGAGATTCGCGCGGCGCGATACCTCGAGTGCTCGGCCCTGACGCAGGAGGGTCTCAAGAAGGTCTTCGACGAGGCAATTCGAGTGGTCCTGAATCCTCCCCTGCCCGAAAAGAAGGAAAAGAAAGGGAAGTGCTCCCTTTTCTAAAGCTGTAGACTGTATATATATATATATATATATAAATTTCTAGATAAACTTTCATGAAACTCACAGTTATCTTCCGTGCGCGAGAATGTAGAATTCGCTTTTAGTCCGTTTGGTTTTAATTGTCTCTCTCTTGCATTGCTTTTAGTTATATCCTACTTACTTGGTGCCCACACTGGCCTGGAACACCTCCGTTATGGATTGCTTCAGGCATTGGAAGTTGTAGTTGAGCAGACCGTGCTTGTCGAAGTTCTCCTTCCGCAGCAGGCACACAAGCGCCAAATACCTATAGTGCGGATGAAAAACCATCAAAAGGGCAGAAGGGAGGGAAAGAACCACTTAAGGTGGGAGAACGAGAACGCACTTGTTCACTTCGCGAAGGTAGAGGACCATGCCGTTGCTGAGCTTGATGATGGATTGCGACTTCTCGTCGTAGGCGAGGCCGTCCGAGTCCTCCTTCGTGCCGTAGATGCATGACACATCGATCACCACATCGATCATATCGGAGCAGAGCTCATAGGTCTGCATGTCGACAGGCGAGCTGTCGGTGGCGACGTAGATCTTGCTCACCACGTCGATAAGGAACGACTTCTCGAGGCGGCAGTTGGTGTTGAGGATGTCGAGCAGGTTCTCAAGGATGGGCAGCTGCGGGATGAGCTTCTGGATGACCTTCGAAAAGGCCTCGAAGATGGAGTGATCATAGATGCTCGTCAGATAGAAGCTTAGATGCACGTCCAGCTTCATGTCAGCAAGGTCGTCCAGAGCCTGCTGCTGGATATCCCTCTGTGCCTCTGTAACGAGTGTTGTTGCATTGCAACATTACGCAAGGGACTATGGTCTACAACATAAGCGAAAAATCGAACGAACCAATCTTGTGATCGTCGGAGAGACCGTCGACCTTGTGAATAAAGACCTCGAACGAGATGCGAGGGTTGACCTGAAAGGAACTCCTACGGTTAAGCTGATCCTGGTGGAAATGTCGTGTGTGTGTATGTGTGTGTGTGTATGTGTAGGAGTGGACGGACCTTGACGGCCTTGGTGATGGTCATGTTGAGCTTGCGGAGAGCATCTTCGTACTCATCCTGAGCGTCGATGACGAAGATGAGCGCGCCACAGCCGCCGAAGATGGCCTCCGAGTCGAAGGCCGGGTCGAAGAAGTCAAGCTGGCCCGGGAAATCCCAAATCTGGAACTGCACGAAAGAGCTGTTCGATATATCTGCACTCACGTCGCGGTCGCAATCGCGATCAGAAAGGAGAGAGACCGAGAGAAGGAAGCAAGAATGAACCATTCTTGACGATCTTGTTGGTGGTCTCGAGGAAGAGGGTCTCGTTGGGCGACATCTTGTGAAACACCACCTTCTGGATGCTCGACTTGCCGCTCCTACATAGTATTGAGAGAGCAGCGTCAGAGATGGAAATGAAGAGGAACATCGTGTTGATGCAAGCTACCGACGAAGGCCCATGAGGAGGATGCGAGGATGACCTGCCTTGCTGTCGCCCGCCACGGCGGCCTGGGCGACCTCGGAGCCGTAGCTGTTTTGTGGAGGAAGAAGAACGAGAGGTGAGAGAAAGAGATTGCAGGCTTGCAAGTAAGCATCATCTGGAAATCGTGGAATGAAACAGATATTTTGACAGCTGTAGTTGAAATTAATTAATTGGTGGAAGCAATTACCCAAGATCGTTGTGGAACGAACTGTCGTAGATGTTGTCGTCGTAATTCTTAATTAGAAGGCCAATGAGCATTGCCTCAAGACGAGAATGACGTTTTTCTTACGACGACGCAAACTTAAGGAGGGAAAACGTACAGCCATGGCAGTTCTTGTTGAAAAATGTGAGGTGATGAAGGATTCCTGAGCACGGGTGCTGGCCAAAATGCTTTTTTCGATCACGGCGGCACGAGAAAGAGAACCAGCGAAAGAAAACCGGAATGCAGACAAAGAAATTCTTGAGGAAATTGAAGGAAATACGCTGCAGTACAATACAATTTCACAGCTTGGCCTGCTGCACATCGGCAAAGAGGGAACCCATCTCCACCAACGTGTTGTGGATCGTCTCGCGCATACGGGCCGAGTCTACAAAGGAGCAAAGAGGCAACTGAGGCTTCAGCGTTGTTTTCTTCTCTTTTTCAGCAATAACGGCGGGAAGGATACCGGTCTTGGGACACGAACGAAGGGACGTGACAGTGAACTGCAGCATGTCGTTGCGCGTGCCGTAGCAGACCCCGTAGCCGTCGGCGGCCACTGGGCCGAAACCTACACAATGGACGACTTTGGTCACGCAATACTAATCTCACAAAGGCGAGATGCACGCCGATACCGCTGATGTACATCTTTCCGGGCATGTTGCTTGTCGACAGGCGATAAGTGGTGCTCTCCGAGTAGGCCCGCTCTTTGAACAGCTCGGGTATGCCCAACTGCTTCTCCTCCTCGTCTTCCATGGCTAATAGCCTCATCCCCAGCAGATGGCGATCGATTCCACGGCCTGTAGTCCAGGTAGTTGGCGTTAATCCCTTGGGAGGATCAAAGGAGGACGGATGAAAAGACCCCACAAGCGCTGCCAGCCTTACCATTGGTCGCGTCGGCCATGAGCGTCCTGGAGTGGTACTCGACAGCCTTGCGCAGAAGTTCAATGCGCTTCTGCTTGGACACCGAAGCATCGGTCATCGCTCTGGTCCACTCCACCGACTCAGAGCAGAACGAGCGCACGGTTTCCGTGCGTCCGTGGAAGAACTGACGCGTCTGTCCCGTCTCATAGGTAGCCGTTCCTGCACATCAGTCACCGCCACTTGAGCGTTAAGGTGGTTGCTACGTATACATATATATATATATATGTATGTATGCATCCCCTATGGAGGAGATGAGGCCCCGCCCATGTACCGGTGTTGTGCATCTTGTAGTAGGCCAGCTGGAGGGCCATCTGAACGTACGAGTCCGGGCTGAGCTTGGCCTTCTCCTTGATCCAGTCGGCACCGTAGGCGTGGAAGTGCAGCAAACGGAAGTCCACATCCTGACTCAGCTTCGCATAGCTCTCCACCGCCCTTCGGTCCCAACAAAGACGAGTGAGCAAGAGAAGGAGAGATAGTAAAACCAAATATAAGGAAAATAATAAGAAAAGTGCGCACTGCTCCTGCACGGCGCGTAGAGAGGGCGAAAGGGTCCACTGCAGCTTCTTCGGGGAGCTCAGGTTGGGCGCGACCGATTGTTCTTCGGCGGGAAGAGCATAGTTGGCCTCCTGCACCTTGCGCATGTACCGAAGCACGTAATCTGTCACCGCTCCGGCCGTGGGCGCATCGATGGGGCTGATCAGATCCATCACGGAGGAGGAGAATGAGGAGGATGAAGGTGAAAAAGGACAAAGCGAGGAGCCCGTACGTGTGTTCGCCGTTGAGCCCGCCGCGGCCGTTCTTGAAGACGATGTACTGGATGATCTTGTCGTACCACCTGTTCTCGCCGTTGCCGGCAAGGCACAAATGGCCCGCAGTGTCGACATCCTGCGGACTCTCCTTTTGAGGGGAAGGCAAGAGAGTAAGCCGGGGGCAAATCCATGGAATTCCATGCACGAGCTTATGGACAAGCGGGCCTGACGTGTACCTCATCTAGGCACAGAACAAAGAGGGCCTTATCGATGATCTCCAGGTTGCGCGCGTTGGTCTCGGACATGGAGACGAGCTCCTGGCGAGCCTTGGCCCACTTGTCCCTGTCCTCCGCTGTGAGGATGCCCAGGCCAATGCCTACATGCACGCCACAGAGTCTACCGTGTCAAGCAATGACTGATGATTGATTGATTGATGGTTGATGATGAGGGCAATGCATGCGCTACCGTCGTTGGATTCGTGGCTGGAGGCGATGATGCGCTCGAGCTGGGACTGGAGCTCCTTGATGGTGAACGGGCGGTTGGTTGCCTTGTCGATCACATCAAGAACGAAGAACTGCTTGTTGCTGAGCACCAACACATAAAACTCAGGCGAGAATGTCTCGATCTGGAGAAAAAGCGAAATCAGGGACAAATGAAAGCGAGAGAGAGAGAGAGACTGATCAGTCTGAGTAAGGACAAAGACTTTGGCGAAGTGCGTCACTTACGTAGTCTTCGCCCTCACGAGGGTAGCGCACAGTGGTGAAGAGCTTGGAATACTGGCTCATGTCCAGCGGAATGGTGCCGCGCATCATCTCAGCCGGTACGCCATGCTTGTCGAGCGCCGCCTTGAAGTCCAGCACGCCTGCGGTGAAAGGGGGGAACAGCGGTCAGTGTTTGGGTGTTCTTAGTCCCTCTTGTCTCTCATAATGCGCAGAAAGAAGGTTGAGTAGAATTGCCTCGAACGCAGAGCGACGCGACGAGCGATTGGGCAACATCGGGCCTCTGGGGTCCCTGCACCTTTTCGTCGAAGAGAAAGTAGTAGGACACATTCACCGGCGTAGGGCAGCGCCAGATGTTGTAGGCGTATTTGAGCCTGTGTTGAGAGTGGGTCGGTATGTGACGAATACACAAAATGGAGGGGTATCAGCAAGGTCAACGAACCACCACTCCTCGAGCCAATTACGCTTCTGTTGCGAACGGGAGACAAGCTTGCTGTGTAGCCTCTGGCCGCGGCTGCCAGGAGCCTTGAACTCCTCGGCGAGCGCCTTCGTCCGCGCCATCTCCTCAGGCGAGAGGATACCTGTGTTGTGAATGAGCGGCTGGGTTGAGGAAGACCGACTGAGTGTGACACCCTATAGAAGCAGCGTACCGAGCGCCTCGAAGGGCTGCAGCGAACGGAGATACTTGGCCAGAGTCTCCTCGAGGGGTGGAACAGGCAAAGCAGGTAGCTTGTCCTGATAGGCGTACGTGGGCGAAGCTGTGTCAAGATGTAAGTGGTGAGGCCTCGACCTTCTTTTTCAATTTCTTGCGAAGGTGAAAGGTACGGGGAGGGGCGCTGCGGGACGAAGTGGCTCTACACTCGGCAGGAAGCAAGGTCATGGTAGTGCGAGTAGTCATACCAGACAGAAGCGACGTTGAATTCTGTGCAATCCTTTGACGTAAATGACCTACTCCCTTCATTTGTACGCCTGCCGTGGGAAAGTATCGTTTCCTCAAGTATTAAACAGAGGAAATGTAGCGCCATGTGCAAGAAGCGAATGAAAATGAAAGAAAATCTATAGAAATAAGTCGGCGCAAACCTTTTCTTTGTGTCACTAACGCTCTCGAGATGGGGCGCTCGTTCATCAACCTCTGGGTAGCATTTGCTGTTTTGCTGCTATCTTTCAGCAGTGTTGTACGCAGTGATAGTTGTGACGTCTCTGGATCGGCTAGAGTGAAAGAGGTATGCTCATCAGTCGTACCAAAGTGGTCACTCCTTGTATCAACTATTTACCCACAACGCTTTTTGACGCCCAGACTGAAATCGATGGAGCAGTGAGCAGCATTGAGTGGATAAGGCCACCAGGTGGCATCAGTGGCAGCACTGAGGTGGCTCAGAGACTTAAACTCACCATAAAAGGCTTTTTCACTAATCCTCTGTTTTATTGGCCAGGCCATCTATGTGATTTCTAGTGCTGGTTCTCTCTACCGAAGCAAGGACGAGGGCCGAACGTGGTCGCTGCAGTTGTCTGAGGTGACGGCGATAGCCCTCACCAACGCCACTGACAAGCAGTGGTTCTACAACCCCGGCACGGGCAAGCTATGGAATACCAACAACCAGGGTCTCTCCTACGATACCGTCGGCTCCAACCACCACTTCACCTTCGTGGAGGGCCACCCCACCATCCCCAACACAGCCCTCGCCCTCGCCCTTCAAAGGGACCGAACCAAGAACGTACGCTCGCCCTTACCCCCCTTGCCCTTCTCTCCCCCCCCTTTTCAACCCCTCGAGACGTCGGCGCGGCTTACACACAACTCATCTCCCTTTCCTTCCGCCGGGGGGGGGCCATGTGCATGTGACGCGTATGCTGCAGTTGTATATCACGCGCAACTTTGGAGCGACATGGGACCTCATGCAGCAGAACGTGGAGCAGGCCAGCTGGGGGCAGGCCGGCCAGGACGGCGTGCCCGAGGGAACCGTGCTCGCGCTCGTCCGGTCCGGCTACAACACCACCTTCATGCGCACCAAGGACTACTTTCGCACCGTCGATTACAGGCTGTCCCGCGCTCTTGTTTTCCTCTACCACAAGCAGGCCATCTTCGTGGCTCGCGTAAGTTCTCCCTTCCTTGCGAGAAACAGCGACTCCCTTCTCCTTCTTCTATTGTATTGTTTCGTGGCCGCGCTAATCCGACTTCGACGATGCCGACCCGCGGGTCACTGCCGACTGTCCCTTTGCCCAATTACAGAGCAGCGCCAGCAGAGGCCTTGAGTTGTGGTCGAGCGTCGACGGAGGCGAGGTCTTCTCCCGCGCCGTATTCCCCAAGAACTCCCAGACACCCGAAAGGGTACATCCCGTTCCCAATAAATTAATAAATAAATAAATAAATAAATGGCGTGAAAACAATGAATGATCAATCTACCACCATTGATGGTCGTTTCATCAAAAAAACAAGAGGTACACGCTCGTCGACTTTGGGGAGGGCTCTGCGTTCGTCAATGTGGAGCACAACTCGACCCAATACGGCTCCACCTATGGCTCCGACAGTATGGAGAGGGAATTCTCCGAAGTCCTGAAATACAACAAACGCAAGCCCGAGGGTGGCGTGGATTTCCGCCGAATTTTCGGATTGGAGGGCGTCTACGTCGCCAATCGCTATACCTCGTCTGCTGCTGACATGGCACAGACCGTCATCACCTATAATAGAGGTATTATTTATTTATTTATTTATTTAATGATTTATTTATTTATTTTGCTACTCCTTTTTCTTGCCTCAAAACCCAACCATTGTTTTTGTATTGGCATTTGTTTATTTGCAGGAGCCGATTGGGCTACGCTGACGGCTCCGGCCAAAGATATCGACGGGAATTCCATCACCTGTGGTAAGGACTGTTCGCTGCACCTGTTGGGCCGCACGGACTCGTCCAAGTACAACCAGCTCTACTCCAACGAGAACGCCGTGGGTCTCATCATCGCCAACGGCAACGTGGGCCCGTCCCTCGCCAGCAGCGCCAGCAGCCTCGGCACGTATTTCTCGCGCGACGCCGGCCAGACGTGGATCCAGATCGGCAAGGGCTCGCATGTGTTCGAGATCGCCAACCACGGCGCCATCCTCCTCTTCGCGGAGGACGGCAAGCCGACCACCGACCTCAAGCACGACTCTCTCTCTCTCTCTCTCTCTCTCTCTCTCTCTCTCTCTCTCTCACACACACACACACACACACACATGACATAGGCAACATTCCTGATGGGTGGATATGTGTTTGGGGGGGGGGGCGCGGCACGTGTAACAACAGGTATTCGTGGACGCAGGGTCTCACGCAGATGTCGTGCTCGTTCACGAGGCAGCCGATGCAGGTGACCGAGATCGCCACGGAGCCCGACAACAAGGCGCGCACCTTCATCATGTACGGCACACGCGGCAACAAGGTAAGAGAAGGCCTTCTCGTTGCCCTTCTTCTTTTCTTTTTCCCCACATTTTTCGTCCCTCTCCCCCCTGTCCGGTGCGCGCCTCACCAACCTCCCCATGATTGCCTCCTTGTCGGTAAGGGTGTCCTCGTGCACGTTGATTTTGGCGGCGCCGTTCGCGAATGTACGCCTCTCTGCTCTCTCTCTCATCTCCTCGGAGGTGGCCTTCCCCCCCCGTTCGCCCCTCTGACCCGTCGCCTGTTTCCTTTTCCTTTTTCCTTTCCCCCCCTTTTCCTCGTAATCTAAAAGGCGGGGAGGACGACTTTGAGAATTGGAGTCCGCTGGGCGAAAAGAACATGTGTCTGCTGGGCGTGCGTTACACGTACCAGCGCCGCAAGCAAGACCGCGTATGCGTCGTCGATCGCGACCATGACCCAATCACCAAGACCGAAATCTGCCCGTGCGTCGAAGAGGACTACGAATGGTATATTTCCCCTCCCCCTCCCCCCTTTTTTCGCTTTCGCTTTCTTACTTTCTTACTTTCTCTTCCCGCGTGCATCAAAGCGATTTCTGTTACGAACCCGAGGGCGCACGGCCGGCCCTGTGCAAGAAGATCTGCGATGACTTCGACCCGACGAAGGAGCCGCCGGAGTGCATTGACACCTGGTATGAGACCAAAGGGTACGTCCACGGGCCCATCTCATCTCATCTTGTCTTGTCTTGTCTTTTTTCTTTTTCTTTTCAATTGATTCTCTTGCCTGTCTTCTACGATAAGATATCGTCTGGTGCCGGGCAACAAGTGCGACCGGACCAGCGAGGTGGCGAAGGCGCTGGAGCCCACGAAGCACGAGTGTGGCTATATCCCCGATAACGGCACCACGCCCGGGGGTCAGACCAAGAGCGGGAAGCTGAGCGGCGGCGCCGGTGCGCGGACACGAATCACTGCTGCCCCATTCCTCGCATTCCACGGATGGCTGACATTCATCCGTTCCTGGAAACAAACCCTGCAGTGTTTGGCATCATCATAGTGATCGGCTTCATCATGTTTGGCGGTCTGGCCGTGGCGACGTTCATTCTCACGCTAACCAACCAGCAGTTCCGAGAAATGTCGGCCCGTTACATGCCACAGCGTGTTTTGGATATGATGGGTGTAACCTCCAGCATGCGGTACGATACGGCTGGCCAATCGCGTCCGCGCTCGGGCGGGGGATACGCCAAGGTGGGCGCCTCGGGCGCGTCGTCGCTGCTGGATGGCCTGGATGACCAGGGCGACACCGCTCTCGGTGAGGAAGACGATGAGGGCGAGGAGAGCTCCTTCACGTCCTCGTCTTCGTCCTCTGCGAAGGGTTCCATCAACAAGGACGATGACCTCGACTTCAACCCGAGGGTGTGAAGGGAAACCAAAA
>CDFF01071426.1:1123-58465 GCA_000826265.1 Acanthamoeba culbertsoni
TTTTTTGTTGAGTACATTACAGTAATCACAAGAAAAGAAAACAAATTCATCTTCGTTAGTTCCAACTTTTTATAAAAAAAAAAACAAAAAAATAAACAGTTGGAACACTTCGCTTATTATGGATTTCTTTTCTTATTTATTTATTGTTGCAGGTGATCGGCAAGCTGACGACTATACAGTCCATCATGGATGTGGAGGACCGAGCCCGCCGGGCGGCCGAGTCCGGCGACTTCGCTCACGCGGTGGAGCTTTGCCTCGATTGCCGCCAGAAGACCCTCAGTCTCTCCTCCTTCATCGCCGCCCGCGGGCTGGCGGGGCGCATCCAGGCCGCCTACTCCTCCGTGCAGAAGTCACTCGATTCCACGCTCAGCGATTCCTGTCGACTTTTCGATCCCGCCCGCTACAAGCCGGTACGCTACGACTGTCCATCCACTCGACAACCCTCCCCCCCCGGCCCCCCCTTCCTTTCTGCGGAACCCGCTTGCGGTTTCCTTGGGTCTCACGATGCGTGTCTGTGGCAATAAAATAAATAAACAAAACAAAACAAAACAATCAAACAAACAAACAAACAAACAAAAAGGCCGTGCTCGCGTATCGGCTCATCGGCAAATCCGACCGCCTGCTTGAACGACTGCAGCGCCACTGGCTCGCCGCACTCCACTCTGAAGCGCTTGCCGCTCTTCAGCCTTACATTCCCGACAAGACCGATAAAGCGCAGCGTAGTTTTTCCCCTTCCCCACACTTACCAAACAAGCTGGATCCACACCCTTGTTGTTTACGGTGTATATTTATTTATTTATTTATTTATTTATATATATTGATGATTTTTTTAAAAGCTATGCTAACAATTCGAGCAATGCACGTTTACAGAAGCGGCGGGGACGGCGGCAGCGGACGCACAGGCTACGGGCTTTCGGGAGCTGTGCAAGACACTCTCGCAGGACAGCCTGCCGGCGTGCCTCACGGACCTCCTGCACCGCCTCACGCTGCTCCTCTTCGCGATGCACAAGATGTGCCTCTGGCACAAGCACCAGCCCACCGACGCCGACACCGGCGCCTACCTCAACGAGATTCACACCGGTGCGCGCGCACACACTCTCACCAGGAACATCATTTATCGCATTTTTGATTTCGTTTATTCATTTCTTCAACGTTACATGTATGTATGTATGTATGTATGTATGTTATTTATGCACGTACGCATAAATACATGCATGGATCCAAAAATACGTAATTGATCTGTTGGGATGCGGTCGCGTTCGCGAGCAGGGCTGGAACGGTTTCGGAAAACGCTGTGGACGGAAATACAGCGAAAGGTCTCCGCGCTGTTGGCGATCGCCGACTTTGCGTCGCTTCAGCTCGACCAATTTTTGCAAATACTATCCGTACTCGAGCAGGTACTCACAAAGTAGTGATGAAAGACAAGAAGAAGAAAATAGAAAAAGAAAAAGCCGCGTGATTATCGCTCACTTCATTTCGTCCAGTTTGCGGAGATCGGCGACTCGTTCAGCCAGAGCACGTCGCACGGTCTGCTGGCGTCCATCAAGAAGCAGAGCAAGGAGTTCTTCCTGCGGGAACACAAGCGAAGGCTGGAGGATCTGCCCGCCATCCTAGAGGCCGAGGCGTGGGTCCGCATGCCCGTCAATCCGAGCTACGGCGCGTTAGGTAGGCGGCCCATCTTGGATGCTGCCGGGACGAGGGGCGGATGGCTCACATTCCTCTCTTGGACCTGTTGGGCACGACATAGATATTAAGGAATTTAAAGAATTCATGAACAAGAGCAGCACAGGCGCCAAGGCGGAGGCCAAGAGCGCGGGCTTCGAGTGGTACGTCAACAACGGCAGCCCCTTCCTGCGACCGACCGAAGACGATGAGGAGTCTCTGGAGCCCTACGGCGACGCAGCCGAGGCCGAGGTTCGCTTATTTCCACCCTTCCCTTCCCAATACCCCCGATTCTCGGCTTCTCTTTTGACGCTTTCGCTCATTGACTACAATGGCTTCCAATCCCGGCCACCAGTACGGTAGGGAGGACGAGGCAGTGAATCCCGCGCTATACGCCTCCTATGTGGACGAGGGCGACGGTGCCGGCGAAGACGAGGCTACACGACGACCTGCGCCGTGCGAAGCGGGCCCCGTGGTGGCGTCCTCCGGCATCCGCTTCCTGCAGTACATCGGCAAGTACCTGCAGCTCATGGTATCCTCACCTACCGTCCTACTCCTCCTCCTCCTCCTCCTCCTCTCCCCCTCTGTTCGTACGGCTGTCTGCTCACACGTTCGGTTCTCTCTTCCGATCTTCTCCCCAAACCAAGGTCCTACTGCGGCCGATCTCGTTCGAGATCTTCGTGGGGGTGACCCACCTGTTCCAATACTACGTGTACAGTGTCTACTCCTTCTTCGGGAAGGAGAAGGAGGACCCCGACGCCAACGGCAACAGCATCGTCTCCACCACCATGACCATGGTCGCCGCAGGCATGCCTTCACCCTCCCCCCCCTAATAAGCATCTCCTCCCCGCTCGGCCTCGGGACTGGAGTCGCCCACAGCCACACGGGTCAATTAATGGGTGCATGCTTCCCCCTTGCAGGCGTGATGGCGGCCACCGGCGGAGACGCGTCCGCGCAGGAGACGGTGGTGGTGCCGCGCCACCTGCACCCGCTGCTGGCCGCTTGCCTGGCGCGCATTCGGGTGCAGCTCATCCATGAGGCCGGGCAGGAGAAGCGCAAGTTCGCCATCGACGTACTTCCTCCCCCTTCCCTTCCCTTCTCCCTTTCCCCCTTCCCTTCCCTTAACGCAAAGAGCCAATGTGACGCGTGATGGGTACGCCTCGTTATGCTCTGTGGGCCGCAGGAGGCGCATCTGTCGAGTGCGGTGGACACCTCGGAGGCCAACGCGTCGGCGCTGGCGGAGAGGGTGGTCGCCGCGGAGACGCTCGTGTTCATGTGCAGCGCGCTCAACGTCGTGAAGGACCGCCTGCAGAGCCTGCTACCGAAGGCGCGCGAGCCGTACCTGGCCAAGTTCTTCGAGCAGACCGTGGACATGCTGCCCCACCTCCAGACGGGCATCTACAAGTGCGCAGCGACGCACATGCTGCACTACGAGGGATTCGCCGCCAAGATCGCCGCGTGCAAGTGGGACATCAAGGACCTGGGCATGGATCACAACACCTACGTCGACCTCATGGTGAAAGAGTTCCAGCGATTCAAGGCACGCAGGCTACCCACCGTTCTGTGGCCCATCCTCACTAACGACGTTATTATTATTATTATTATTATTATTATTATTATTATTATTATTATTATTATTATTATTTACTATTATTATTATTATTGACTATTATTATTGACAGTCAAAACTGGAGAGTGTGCAAAAGAGGGGCGGTCTGCCGGGCGACACGTACAACGCGATGCTGCAAGCAGCCTGCGGGCATGTGGTGGATACGCTCCTGGACGGCTTCGCACGCGTACGAAAGTGTTCGTTCGAGGGACGAGGCCTTATGAAGCTCGATTTCCAAACCCTTCAGGTACTGTTTATCGGGTAGCTGGAAAAAAAAAACAAGCGACTAACTGATCCTCTCTACTTAGTCTGGATTGAAGAAAATGCTTCAGCTCAAGGCTATACCGGAAGCTGAGCGGGTGGACGCATTTATAAGCGTCTTTTACGAGCCTGAGGCGGGCCTCCTGCAGTGGTTCCGGAGCCACTACGGGGAGTACACACACAAGCAGCTGGTGGGCCTAGCCAGCTCGCTGCCGATCAAACGCAAGCAGCGTTCGGAGATATTACAGATTCTCGGCGAGCTGGAAAAGGAGAGGAAAACCGTACAGCCGACAACGGCCTCATAACCAGGAAGCAACAAATTTTGTAAGACCAACCAAACAGGATAGCAGGTGAAATTATCCAACCTTTGTTTTCAACAAAAAAACACCAAGAAGCTCCTTGCTTTACCGTCCGTGAATCACCTGCCTGTTGGTTGCCAAATTATCCGGTAGCCATCTATCGCCGAAAACCTACCACTCCGACCCGGTTCCGGCGATTGGCAATTGGGTAGACTTTATAAATGGTTGCTTGTTAGTTGGACATCCACCCATCCCAACGTAGCAGCATGTCCACCCAGCCTTCACTACCTTACGTTGAAAGTGAACTTAACTTCCTTGCCGAGATCAAGGAGAAGCCTTTCTTCTGTGTTGACGCAATACAAGGCCAGGGTATAATAACTAACATTGAGAACCACAACGTGACCGTGCCGCTCTACAACGCACGTCCCCTGCTTTCCGGCCATTCTTCGCCCAACTTGGATAGGGAAGGTTTTCAGCTCCAGGCCAACGAGACGCGCGTCCAGAACTTCTACGACGAACAGGAGGTCCAGGAGGTCTACTACCCGGAAGTCATAGAACTGGTCAAAGCGGCCACTGGGGCAGTCGATGTGCTTGTATTCGACCACACTGTGCGTGCTCCCAAGCAAAAGGGCAGAAGAGAGCCGGTGCTGAGGGTTCACAACGACTATACCATCAAGTCTGGTCCCCAGAGGGTCAAGGATTTCACCAACGACCCGGAGAAGCTTTGCTCTAGACTTGGAAATCGTTTCGCCTTCATCAACGTATGGCGACCCATCACACCCACGCCCGTGGAGGAGTTGCCTCTGGCAGTGAGCGACGCGCGAACTGTCCGTCAGGACCATTTGGTGGCTACCGACCTTGTCTACACCGATCGCGTCGGTGAGATCTACATGGTGAAGCATCATCCGGACCAGCGCTACTACTACTTCCCGCAGATGACCAGGGACGAGGTGCTGTTCCTCAAAGTCTACGATTCCCTCGATGACGGGCACACAGCCAGGTTCGTCGCCCATACAGCCTTTGCCGATCCCACTTCGCCGCCTGATGCCAAGCCAAGGGAAAGCATAGAGGTGAGAACTGTCGCTTTCTTCGCTTAGCGGCCATGTTTCAGCAGTTTTGTAAATAGCATAAAACCTCTTCATCCTCGACGGGAATGCCTCACATGTCGCGTAGAGACGCTTGGATGGCTCGTTGCAGCTCTTCGTCCTCGTCTGTCACGCCTCCCCTCGCTGCAGGCGCAAAGTCCTATAGTCGTTGTTAAATTGTAGATCGTTAGTCACTCAAGCCACCACTCTCCCCTCAATTCAGCGTCATCTTACCTTCATGGAGGCCTCAATAGCCCGCCTGAGCTCCTCGTCCTCGTCTGCTCGGTTGTGCCGACCTGCGTGCCTTGCGGGGAGCGCCTCGTCCTCATCTTCCTCCTTCTCATGGATCGGGGTCGCGGGACGGGGCGCCCTGTTGAACCTCGCTCGGCGATCGCTGCTCCGCTGCAGCTCAGGGGCCTTGGGCTCGGTCTTGGCCTTCTTCGTGGCGGGCATGGTCTCCTCCCGCCCCTTGTCGAAGCTGCCCGTGGCGCCCTTCTTCTGAATCCACTCCACGGCCTGCCGTGGTCCGTGCGCGGTGTCAAGTGGACGGTATCGCTTGTTCGAGAGGAGGAGGGGGGAAGGGAAGGGAAGGGGAGGGGAGGAGAGAAAGAAAGAAGGAGAGGCACACATACGCCGAACATAGCGTTGAATTTGTTCAGCGCCAGGCGCGTGAGGTCGATCACGTTGATTCGATAGTGCTATCATGATAGGAGGTAAGAAATGCATTCACATGGACTATTACAATGATGAAAAAACGCGGGGGATTAGACTTGCCTTGTCTTCCATGATCTGCTCTACGTTCTTCTCCAGCAAGCCTAATTGTACGATAATTATCGTAAGCGATGATCGTCTCGGAACCGAAACAGCGCAACAGTGTGGCGCGCATGCAGCGTACCGGACAGCCGCTCGGTCGTGGTTTCGAGCTCCTCCTGGTGGTACTCGAACTGCTCCTTGGCCTGCGTGACCTCCCTTTGGCTGGCAAACGGCCTGCAACGCGCGCGCGCGCGCGCGCACACACACACACACACACACAACACACACAAGGCATACACCGTTATTGGTCCTCGACTTGTTCGGCTCCACACCCGGTCATGGGGAGGAGTGGTCGGCCTACGACGTACTTGAATGGGCTCAGGACGGCCGGCGTCTGTTCGTCCCTGTCGAACATGAAGTACCCGAACACGTACGTCCACTTCAAGATGTCCCGGCACTGCAGCAGTGTCGCGAAACACGGGTGAATCGGAGAGCGAGGATACTGATGATGGGCGCGCGCGCAGGGGGTGGGGTGGGTGAGTGGATGGCTGTACGAGAAAAAGCTGCTTGGTGGACTCCTCGAGATACCGCAGATCGATCCACGACGCGTTGCTGGTGTCCAGCTCGCCAAGCTGCTGCATCTTCAACCTCATCGAGTCCATGAGGGGCGACTCCAAGGCCCGGCTCTAGATGCAGGGCAGGGCAGCGGGAGAGGGGTCAGAAAGGGTGGGCGTGGCGCTGATGGGATGGGAAGGGAGGGGGCGCCCCCACCTTGGCGTGGTTGTCGTAGCGGGTGGCGTAGTGGAGGTAGCGCTCGAGCTTGGCCTGCGCCCGCTTGGCCGCGTCGAAAGAGAAGGCGTTCTTGTCGTCGAAGGCGTTGCAGGAGTGCTGGTACACCTTCACAGAGTCGAACAGGCCCAGGCACATCCTGACACAGGTACCACAGAGCCACCACGCCCACGATGCGCGCATCAGCAAACTGTAACAAGCGCGCGACGGGGCGGTATGTGCGAAACCAGCAGAAGTGCGCCCCGCATGGACACTGGAGGAGGAGGAGGAGGAGGCAGAGTCAGAAGGAGGTTAGCCGATGTATCCTGCATCTTATCAAGGAAAGGATGTACCGTAATGTGGTTGCATCCGCCGTTCTTTTCCACGGGCTTGCCGCACTTGGGGCAGGATTTGGTGTGCGACATCAGCCTGAGCGCGACCATCCCCAGCCCCCCCCCAAAAAAAAAACATTACCGGGCAGGTACGCGACGGTGGAGTGAGGTCAGGGGTGGAGGGGTCGCACCAGTTGGTGGTCTCGCTGCCGTCCTTGTCCTTGGCCTTCCACGCCATCAACATACCGCACGTGGCGGGCGCGTGCGCTTCCTGCCCGCACTCGAAGCAAAAGAAGTGTCCGCAGTCACACATCACGCCCACGCTGGTGACGCCGGGGGTGATCTGTGTGCGGAGAAAGTCAGTCAGTCAGTCAGTCAGTCAGTCAGTCAGGCGCAGCGCACGGGCGCTTCACCCATGAGGAGGGGAGCCAGAGGGGATGGAGAGGGGGAGGGACCAGTATGGCTCTGCCGCAGCCGGGGGCGGGACACCAGGTGAGAAGCGGGTGGTCATCGACGTATGCGCTGAGCAGGAAGTTCATGTACTTGGCGAACACCTCAGGAGCGACCAGCTGTGGAGGACACACATGGCCACACACACACACACACACACACACACAGGGGTGAGCCGGGCAAACGGGGCTGCGCGGCAGCCACGGCTGAGGAGCGCACCCGCTCTACGGTGGCCTCGTCAACGCGCACGTTGCACTTGTGGCCCATGCAGGTGAGATGGCTCGACTTCTGGCCCTCCTCGTTGATCTTCATGGTCAGGTACTGGCCCCAGCAATCGGCGCAGAAGCTGTGGCCGCATGATACCGAGTACGCCTGTTACAGGAGCGGATGGCAGTCTCTCAGGCGCACGTCAACAGCCGACGTTGGCAGGAGAGGTGATAGAGGGGGGTGAGGACTGTGTATGTGTACCTCGCTTGGGCTTATTTCGGTGAAACAAATCTCGCAGTCTTTCGCCGTGGGCGCTTCCTTGGCGTGACCGTCGCTTCGTTCTTCGTCCTCATCCTCCTCGCGCAGCTGCACGCCAGCCTCCTGGAACACCTTCACCTTGCCGGCGTCCATCCACCGCTGCAGCAACTTCTCCACATCCCATTTGAAGTGCTTCAGCACTATACGGACCAAGCCTGTGTCCACCTGCACGCACACCCTGGTGTAAGTTGTTCTCCCTGCAGGAATGGGAGAAGAAAGAAAGCGTGCGTTGAGGAACTCGTTAGCCTGGCGTATGTGGGCTCTTTGCAGCTCTTGCAGCTCTGCGGGGGTAAGGCAGCGGTAGTGTTTGTGGTGCAACTGGCCCCTTTCAACGCGCGTGTCCCTGTCCTCTGCATCAAAGAAAAGTGTGAACGGAGGCAAGAAAAGCTCGCATGCCATGGTACCATCTTGAAACTGCAAGTCTTCTTGAGCTAAATCCTCTTGATCATCAACATCGCAATCATCTGCATAGTCGTATCCCTCCTCTTCAAAATCTTCACACTCTTCTTCGTATTCCTCGCTCATAGCACCATCACTGTCCGCCATCCGTATCCTCCAAGTCCTGTGCTGCAAATTTTCTTGATATTTTTATTTAATTTTTCATAGTTGGGGTTTTATTTCAATCCCCATCCCCGTCCTCGAACTCATTGTCGGCGTCTTCTGTGGCGTCCTTGATGACCTCCTTGTCGTCAAAGCTCTTGCGCGCTCGTTTCAATTCCTCTGACATACGGAGAAGCTCTAGTGCACGGTCCTGGCGCTTGGGATCTTTGCGCAAAAGAAAGATAAGGTCGTCGGTCTGCACTTTCCCCTTCTTTGTGGTAAGCTGTAAAGCTTTAAGAGTCTGTGGTAAAAGTAAGTAAGCGTAATGATGAGTGGTTCCTGCTTGGTGTCCATTACATACCGTCTCAACTACATATTCGACAACCATGTCTTCAAGAAGATCCACCGACTCGGGCAGCGGGTTGGATACGTCCCTGCTGTGTGTTAGCATTGCGAGGGGGGGGACGAAGGAAGGCCGCCTACCCGAAGCCATACATCATTGCCTGAACTGCATGTTGCAACTTGTAAGCAACAGAGGGTAGGAAATAAGGGGTGGGGCCGTTACGTTCGCGCGTAAACATACGCTTGCGCTTCACGCCTCTGGGCTGCTTAGCTGCTTCAAGGGCAGCTGCTGCAGCCCTTTCGGCTGCCTTCTCGGGGTCTTTTGGCGGGCGTCCTTTCCTCCTTACTGGTGCTTCATCCATCTTCCTTTGGCACGTTCAGAAAGAAAAAATATATTTCCTTTTTGTTTCATCTATCATCACCAAACAGCACCAAAGGGGTTATCATCGTTGCCGTCACAAGCTTGCACCGCCTCGGAGGCACCACTCGCAACAGGCAAAGCTATCACTGTCCGTTTCTGTTCCTTGCCTCTCTTGTTTCTCAATATCTCCACTGTTATCCTATCAGGTAACTCGGCTTCATCCTTCACTGACGCTGGCTCAACTGCAACTCTGTCGCTGCCATCTTCTCCACCATAGAAGTCATCGTCGTCCTCTTGCTCATCTCGCAAACGAGATGTACTGATATCGGTCTCCGTTCGTTGGCGAAGGCGCTTCTTTCGCTTTCCCTCTCTTTTTCTTTTCTGGTCGGGTTCGTTGATTAGTGTGAGCTCCGCTTTGGTAGCGTGTTGTTTCAACAGCGTGAGGAATACGCCGCCACTTGTCCTGTATGCTCTAATAATTAGATGTTGCTTTATTCATAAATATAAATTGTGCCTTCAGAAAGAAAAGAAATAGGCCGGTATAGTGTACCTTCGTCGCTCGCCATTTTCTGCTCCTTTCCCTTTCTTAAGCACCATTCCGCCTTGTCTTTCCACATCCATCGTGGCAGTAAAGAGTTTCAAGGTTCGTTCCGTTCCCAGTACTCTCAAAATCGTAGCTGCCCGAATGAATGAAGAATTTAACGCACAACAGAAAACAAACACAAGACAGCAAATACCTACCAATCTTATCCACTTTCTTCTCGTGCAGATGCTCGGCCAACTTAACTGCTGCTTCATGTGGAAGGGTCTTAATTTCATCACAAATACGTGACACTGCCTTAGAGGTCAATCCTCTGCCCTTTCGGCCCCTTCTAGCCCGAGTTCCTCGTTGCTTAGGCGCATCAGTTACAGCGTCGGCGATGCTCTTCACTTCCTCGTTCGGCGTTTCAGCAACGCCTCTGGCCTGGTCTGGTTCTTCTGTAGGCTTAGTCACCTGTTTCCGTTTGGCTTTCCGCCTACGTTTTGCTTTCTTTTTCATCTTAAGCTCTGCTGTCTCTGAAGATCGTTTGCTTCCGGCCGCAGCCAAATGTTCTGGTCTAAACTCAGTAATCAAGGATGAAAATAGGTGTCAAAGCGGAAGTACCTTGGCCAGCGTCGGTGTCTTTCGTTATAGATTCACTGCCCTCGCTCTCTTTAGGCAACTCAGTAGCAGCCTTTATGTCTATTTCATCATCCTCTCGAGTGCTTCTGCGTGCACGATGCCAGGTGTCTTCTTCCTCGTAGTTGTCGACGTCTAGATCTTCGTCTCCGCTAAAGATGATCGTTTCATGGCCTTGCTCCATGGTCAGCGGAAGACAAGGCGGGCTGTGAGTTGAGGAAAAGAAGAAGAAAAGCAATAAAAGAAGTCGAACAGGAACGACGGAATTCCAGAACCGCTCAGGAACGTTGCAAGTTCGTACTGGTCGCGACAGTGTTATTTGAGTCAAAGCTTACAGACCAAGGCGGGCCGGAGTCCTTCTGGGAGTGCCGGGCTCTCTGCGCCCTGGCGTAGCCAGGCGGAAAGCCTTTTGGCTCTTCGTTTTGGCTTCGAGCTCTTCCTTCATCTTGTCCAGCTTCTCGCGTTCCATCTTAATCTGGAGTTCCTCTTCCATGTCTTCCTTCTCCTGCTTCTCACGCTGTCGCTTCTTGAGGCGATCCATGTGCGACTGGTTGATGGAGAAGAACATAGGACCCAGCTCAGCCAGCCATTCCGGGTCGACTGCCGTGACGACGCGCATGTACTCCTTAGTGGTCATCACGAGCTCGTGGTAGACGATGTAGTCAGGGGTAGTGCCCGACCCAAACAGCGCGGATGATGGGTGGAGGTGGCACGGCATGCCCGTACGAAGGTTGGTGTACTGGCCGATACCCTTGAGCTTGGCCGCGTTCTGGAAGTAGGCGCTACAGATGACCTTGCGCACGATGTCCCACTCGGTGCCGCAGGAGACGTATTCCATCTTCTGCTGCTTCATGATGTCGAGCAGCTGCGTGCGGATCTCGCGAACCTTGCGCATCGCCTTGACATGCACGTAGTGTTCGGCGCACCACTGGCCGGAGTAGTGGTTGTGCTTCCACTGCTGGTAGACGTGAAGAAGCGTAAGGTGGTCTGACTCCACCACCGAAAAGTGCTCCCGCTTCCTGTCCGCCTCCTCCTCGCGGCCCTTGGGCCGGAAGAACACATTGGGCACCGAGAGCATAGAAACGATGGTGAGGATCTCCGCTGAGCAGCCCTCCTGCTCGCCCACGATGAGCATCTTCGAGAGCGGCGGATCCAGCGGGAACTCCACCATCTTGCGTCCCAGCGGCGTAAGGCCGCCAGTGTTGTCCAGCGCGCCCAGCACCCATAGGCCGTAGAGCGAGTTGATGATGTTGTCCTGGGGCGGCGCATCCATGAACTCAAACTTGAGAAGGTCGTCGATGCCCAGCGACTTGAGCAGCAACACAACGTTGCCCAGATTCGTCCGCTGGATCTCAGGGATCGTGCTGTCCAGCATCTCGTGCCAATAGGCATTCTCTGTGTACAGCCGCCAGCAGTGGCCCGGACCCGTGCGTCCTGCTCGTCCCGCGCGCTGATTGGCGTTTGCGCGCGAAATGGGGGTCACCTGTAGAGCGTCCATCGCGATACGCGGGTTGTACATCTTGAGCTTGCAATAGCCCGTGTCTATCACGTATAGAATGCCGTCCACCGTGAGTGACGTCTCTGCGATGTTCGTGGCCACGATGCACTTGCGCTCCCCGCTCTCAGTACGCTGGAAGATTTTAGCCTATAGGAAGACGGGTGTGTTGCATGGTCAGCAAGAGAATGCAAGAAGGTAAAGAAGATTGGACCCACTAACCTGAAGGTCTGCCGGCAGCTGGGAGTAGATGGGAAGGATGGCAAGAGGAGGGACGTCGTCGCCGATCTGCTTGAGCCGCTCGGCCATAAGAGAGCAAGTAACTTCGATATCCTCCTGACCCGTCATAAATATAAGGATGTCGCCTGGCGGATGGGATAGATGAATGGTGATCGCCTGCTTCACCGCTCCGTCCACATAATCGTCGACGGGCGTCTTGGACCACTACGATGCATTCAAAGGGAAGGGGTGAGCCAAACGCCGGATCGAAGGGGCGGGAAGCTCGTACCAACACGTCGACAGGGAAAGTGCGACCGGGGATGTGGAAGATCGGAACGTTGCCAAAATACTGTGAAAACTTCTCGGCATCCTGTTGTCAGATTGAACGGTAAGTCCCACCATGGTAAGCAGCCCAAGTAATGAGCAGATTCGTGAGGGGAGGGATAGCGCGCACGAGGGTGGCTGAAGTAACGATCAACTTGAAGTCGCGCCGAGCTGCCACCACTTTCTTGAGGATGCCAAAAAGGACGTCCGTGTGGAGAGACCTCTCATGGGCTTCGTCCATTACGACGGCCGAGTACTCCTCCAGGTCGCCGGCGTGAAGGGCCTCGCGAAGCAGCACACCATCGGTCATGTACTTGATTACCGTCTTCTCCGACGTGCAGTCTTCAAAACGTATCGAATAGCCGACGAGATCGCCCAGCTTGGTATTCATCTCCTCGGAGACGCGCTTGGCGACCGACATGGCGGCCACACGACGCGGCTGCGTACAACCGATGCGGCCCCACTTGGTGAAGCCCTCCTCGTGCAGGTACTGCGTGAGCTGTGTAGTCTTGCCCGATCCGGTCTCACCCACGATGACGATGACGTTATTCTCGCGGATGACGCTCATCAACTGCTCGCGGACCTGGAAAATGGGCAGGTATTCGCGCTGTTCCTTGATGGACTTGGACTTCGCAAAGGCGGACACGGCCTCCGATTTCTGCTGCATGTGGTCGGCGAAGCGGTTCGACGTCTTGTAGTCCACCTCGCCATCGTCCCTCATTGTCTGCGCATCGCCCTCCTCAGAAGAGGACGTCTTGACGCCCATGGCCGCGGCAATTCGCTTGCCGTGGATGTCCCAGTGCTTCTCCTGCGCCTTAATGCGATCCTTGAGCTCGCGCTGCTCCCGCACCACCTGCGACCCCTTACGGGCCAGTACTGCGAGATCGCTCGTCGGGTCCTTCACGGCCGACACCATCTGCTGCTGCGTGGTGTGGGCCACGCGGCCGTCCAGGAAGGGCGGCTTAATGTCGTGCACGAGAAGGGACACGCGCTTCTCCTCGTCGTCCTCGAACTCGGTCTCCACAGATCTCTGCATCACCACGCCGGAGATGAGGAGCTGCGTCTCCTCCCACCGTCGAGCGTCTTCATGCTTTTCATTGTATTTCTTCTTCAGCTGTTCGACTTGCTTGCGAGCGATTTCCTCCTCCATCTTCTTAAATTTCTCCTCATTGCCCATGAAGTAGTTCTTCTCAGTATCGACAGCCTCCTCTCCATACAGTTCTCTTTCGTAATCCCTCTCATAGCCCTCGTATTCCTCTTCCCCTATTGCTGCCCTGATGAGGCCAACCAATGAAAGAAGAGAAATATGGTTACAAGAATTGCTACAAATACCACCAATGGAAGTGACGTACCTCCGCGGAGTGGAACGGACTGGGCGCGAAGGCGTGCGCGCGGGAGTTCGGCTTGGCGTGCGACCAAAGGTGGACGAGTCCCCTCGATCGTACCGCCCGGGTGTCTGGCCAGGGCGAGGCGTCTCGGGCACCGGCACGCGCGGGCCGCGTCTGGGACGGTTCTCCCACTCCTGCTCCAGCCGGGCTTCCTGCTCGCGTCTTTCTCTTTCCTGTTCATCCCACTCCCTGTTTCCGCGACCGTCTCGGTCCCGCCTCCTATCCCTTCCATTAAATTCATCCATTCGGCCGTCGCGCGAGTCGTAGCGCCCACCGGCTTTGTCACGCGCACGCCGATTGCGATCAGCTATGCGCTCGAGCGTGGCGTGATCCACTCCTCCAGGGTGCGAAGGCGTGTCGCTACCCGTTCCCCTCTCTCGGTAGTTTCTTCGTCGAATATCTCCTGCTGCCCCTTCGTCATCGTCTTCCAGACGCGGTCGTTTTGCTATGTGTTCTCTTTCCTTTTCTCTTTGCTCGCGCTCCTGTCTCTTCACAGCTGCTAACCTGTCGAGACCCAGCATGGAACCCTTGGCTTCCGGTTTCTTAAACGTTGGCCGTTCCTTAAGTGGTGGGGAGGGGGTTAATGGAAACGACAATGGCTGGATCTTGTGCAGGCATACCTCTCCCATCTCTTTTCTTTGTAGACCACCCGTCGTCTGGACTGCTGGAAGCGTTTCTGCCTTGTCCGAAAACTCAGAAAAACTAGCCACCGACGCTCCGGGTCGTTTTCTTGCCAAAATCTTCTGGTGCACCTCCTTTAACACGATTGCCTGCTTCACAGGGAAGCGTTTGTTGCATTCATCTCGAAATCGCTCGAAGTCTTGATGCGCGAGCGCAAGTGTCGCAATTTGTTGGGTTAGAGTTTTGTTCACATTTCCTAGTTCGAAGGCCTTCGAAACCTTCGGTGCTATTTCCTCCACAAATTCGGGGGTAACGCTGCTCATGTGTGAGTCTGATCAGATGGTGCTAGTGAAAAATTAGAAAAACTTGAGCAAAGAAAAGGAAGAAAGTTCCACGAAAAAAACGAGAAAATTGGCAGAGTCAAACAAGCTGGGATAGTTTGGCCAAACGGAACAAGTTGCGCATTACTCTTCTTTAGCAGTCTTTCTGCGCTTCTGTACGACAGGTTCGGCGGTCTTACTGCACTTGACGGTTTCAGCTTCCGTATCCTGCGAATCCGCCATCTCTAGTCCCTTCAGTTTGCGCTTCACCTGTTTCTACTTAGCGGTGAGACAGCGCGCAAGAAGGAGGTTCTAAAAGAAAGCACCTTCTTCGCATGGAAGGCTGTAGCCTCTTCTGTTTGCCCACCAGGTTGGGGCCTTATTACTTTGCGCCCTGTGTGCAGCACATGGTCAAAGATGATTCCTACGGAAAATGAGAGAATACCCTTATTTCCATTGACGGTACTATTAACGAAGCCTTCTTGCTGGAGTCTCTTCAGTATGTCCTGTTAACAGAAATTAATATGATTTCAATTCGAAGGATTATTCAGGGGCACCCTGGCGGCAATAGTGTTGATATCCAGCTAACGGAATCGAATGATCGTCAACTCGATGGACAGCGTGCAGAACTGAAATGTACGCACCATTGTGCGCAGCTTCGGGACGGTGATGTACTCCTCGGTAGTGATAGCCTTTATGGCTCTGCAGAACGTTATGAGCATTTAAAGCGCGAGTGATGGGATTACTTACTCCTTGTATAAGTCTTCTGGGATGATAGTCTTGAGGGCAGTGGAAGGAGAGGAAGCAGGTGGGGGTGCAGGAGTAGAGACTGGCTTGTACTCGCCATCGCGCAACTGGAGGACTTTATCTTGGACCATGCGTACCAGGAAGCCTGTAAATTTGTCAGGCACACGCTATTGGTATCGCTATACCGTACGGTTGATCGAAGCGTCGGTCAGCATAGGAAATGTGGTTTTGATGAAGAAGGGTTTGGCTACACCAGCCGCTTGCACAGCTTCCTTAACAGATAGGTACTGGCTCTCCTCATCGTACGAGGGCATTGGTTTATTCTGTTGCTCCTGCTCGCCTTGAGGATTGTTGGGCTCTAACGACAGCAATTGTAAGTGTGCATGACGATGATGATGATGATGATGACTGGTGACTCTGTAACTCACCACCATCGTCCGAGCTATCGGATTCTCCAATACACTTCTTTTTTTCATGATCTTGTTCCTCGGCTGTAAGGCGATCATTCTCGTCATCTTCGAACAAGTCTACAGTCTGAAGGGAATGGCATTAGACGAGGGACTGGTTGTCCGACAGTCTGGTGGACGCACCGTTTTCAAGCGCATGGACAAGCAGTGGTACGGGGTTTGGATTTCTCCCACCTTAATCTTGACGGGAGAGGAGTCGAAGACGAAGGGCTCTTCCCAAGTAGCTTGCTTGAAATACTTCGGCTCGTAATCAGCTGGAGTAATCTTGTCGTAATACAAGAGCCTTCATAGTACTCTGGTGAGATATGAAAGAAGGCATTGTTCTTACGGCTACGCACTTCATCTGCAGGTAACGATCACTCGCCGGCAAGGGTTTCAGAGTCTGCGATAGTTGCACCTGCGCTACGTGAGTAAAGAGGTTCTGGTGCTTGAACTTGGCAGAGAGTACTAGGTTGCGGAGACAGGCCACCGTCTGCTCGAACCAAAATGTTAATTGGAGTCTCAGAAAGAAGGTATAGGAGTACCGCGCGCTTGATTTGGTCCTTGCTGTATTTTTCAGTGTGAACTCTCAATTGTTCCTTCTTCTTTCCGCCTTCACTTTGAGATAGCTTCATCGTGATATCATCGTTCTGGTACACAAAGCGGACTGAGTGTAGGTGAGTGTCAGTAGCCTCCATAGGGGAGTAAAGGTTGCCATACAGCTGTAACACTCGACCAGAGTGGTTTCATCATCGGGGTCCTGATAAACAGTGCATTCAGAGCAGGTAAAAAGTGCCTAAGTGGTGAGGGTTCATACCAGATAAATGCCAAAGATCTTATCAACAATAAGCGGCGAAGTCAGTGAAGTCAAAGCCGAACGGAAAGTAATGCCTACCATTGCCCTTCAGTAATGAATGAGACCTGGGTCTACCTACGCTAATGCTTTGAGCTGTACGATACAACGCACCTCAGATATTTCCGGCCAAGTGCCTCGAAGACTCCCTCTAACCAAGTGATTCAATGAGAAGAGATTGCATTAAGCAATTGCGTTACGTACCTTCCAGCCTGTAAAATTAGTACATAGTAGATGGACTAAGTAAGTGGGCTGTATTCCAGTGCCGAGGTAAGCGTACCATCGACAAAGAAGCCCCGCCTAGAGTGTTGACCAGTCAGCCGTGGCACAGTAAGGTAGGACGTGAGTACCTCTGCGTTCCTAGGGAGGAGGCTCTTGATGTTGATTCCGGCCAGGCTTTTGTCCGCGAAGCAATCTGTTGTACAAGAACAATGTTGTAGGAAACTGCCACTACGAGGGCAACGAGAGAACCTTCTGGAAACAGGTGTCTGCATAGAGAAAAGCGACAAGGTGAGAATGAGTACACGCAGAGGCAACGAATGGAGTACCGCAGATAGCTGATACTGCTGATGGCCGTCTATACGAACCAGTAGTCAGAAAGGTATTGGGAACAAGAACATACGTACTCGAAGCAAGTTGCGCATCAAGCTCTACAAAAAGGTGTCCAGTAAGCCTCCTTTTACTACTCCTTTCCAGCCAATTCGTACCAGCGACTGGACCTCGGTGGGCGTTTCCGTGCTGCTCTTCACCGCCAACTGCACCAACAGGGTTAGCTGTTGAAGCACCTCCCTATGATACGTACCATCCTTTGTTGCACTGAGAAAAGTAAAGCGTACTACGGTTCAAATACATGCCTCACGGTGCCGGTTGCCTGCCTTCAACAAAGCAGGCAAGAAACTAGGAAAAGAATTTTATGGCAGTTCTTCCTTTTCTCTCATTTTTTCTTTTTTCTCCTCGGAAGAGGTGCGGCCACGTTTCACCAACTTCGAATTCATGTATTTGTTAGCTTGCAACCGCAGCTTACCACCGGTGCTACTCCCGGTTGAGGATCTGCTTCACATCGGCATTGTCGTCCCATAGTATCTTCATTAGCTTCGGGTAATACATGTCGATAGTGTAGATGGTGGTCATAACGCAATGTTCCAGCTGCTCGAGGGTCAAAAGATTGTTCACTATTGGAATTTCCATTCTGGAAAGCAAAAGTGTCAGTGCGCACGTGAGAACGCACGAGGGAGCTGAGTACCGAAAGCGCACTAGACCATCCACCATATCCCTGGTGAAGGCGCCCAGGATGAGACAGCTGTTGATCTCTTGAGGAGATAAGAAAGTAAGCAGGCGTTCCAGAGCGAAAGACGGAACCGAGGCAAAACATGTGGTTGTGTACCGAGCAGAGCCTGGCAGAAGGGAAGAATGCGCGAATCATTTCGCGCTGTGAAGAGGTTTCTCACAATGATGCATAGGGATTTTCTCCTGTAGAAGGAAAAACTCATTGTTAAAGTAAACTGTTTAGTAGGATTGGCTGCCCTATACCAAACGAACCTGAGGAGGAATAGTGTATCTAAATTGCAGCTCTTGATGGCCAATCCTAAGCTGATGGCCTTGGCACTTTCCTGATTGAAGATCCATTTCTTTGACTTAAAGTAGTTTCGCAAGGTCTCTATATTGGCCGCTTTTGTGGCATTCGATGGCAACAGGAAAGGAGACTCTGGCACCTCCACCCTTGAGAACTCCTCAATTCCTGTGTTACATAAACAGATCTGAGAGATCGACAAAACCAAATCTGATCAGCGAGTGGCTGTAACCTCCTAGAGGAGCGGCAAGCTCAGCGATCAGATGGTCTGGCAGGCTGGCCTGCCAGCTGAATTCCTCTTGCTTATTCCTACAATACCACTCGTGAGTGAGACTAACCAAGCACCAGGATCGCGTAGGACGCACCAATAGTCTCGATGTGTTTGGATGTATTGAATCGTGAGTTCTCGCAATGATGGCGCGCCCGTCCTCTCGTACACCAGAACATAACCCTCCGTGGATAGCACAGCGACGACAAACACGGTAAGCACGCACTGCCTGGCGCACAGGAGAGGGAAGAGACAGTCTTATCTAGAGTTCCAGTCCCTGAGAAGGCCAATATACAGGTTTCTCCCATCGCTCGATATTGCCACGCCAGCGATATTCCCATGGACCTCTGGCACGCTATCCTCTACCATTGGCGGTAGCTGAATGACTGTTCCTTCCGTTAGCCCCCCCCCCAAACGTACTTGATGTAACTATAGACCGAGTGCACCTTGCTTGACTTTGTTACGCAAGTCTACCACGTGCACATATTTTTGGCCTTCCGAGAAGATAAGAATATCGTCCGATGAGAACTGCGCTGTGTGCACTTTCCACATGTCCTGTTCTTCCTCTATGCCACGTGTACAAGAGTCAGCTTTACTGAGCCCTTTGGGCGAACAGCAATGGCTCCGTTACCTCGATCAGCTTCCATGTCATCTTCATCGCCTGGGTTGGAGTTGGCTGGCTTACGGCCGGTATTCCAAAAGTAGTATCGACACTTCACATTGACCGCTCGTCTCTGCACTTTCTTCCTTTTTGACGGTTGTGCGTCATGTGCTTGACCATCGTCCCCCTCGTCTCGCCTTCGTTTGCGGTTTTCGTTCGCCTCCGCAGCTGAATCCATCGCACCATCACTTCCGTGGACGGCTTCCTCTTTTTCTTCTTCACTACCTCCAGTGCTCGCATCGGCGGAGGTTGAAGTGCTCGTGCGGACGGCCATGTGTGATGGCTCTTCCGTTTCTTCCTCTTGTGGTGTATCGAATACAACAGCGCAGCCTTCAAAAAAGCATAACCCAGTCTCAGGCTCAGCGTATCAATACAAGCAAAACGCTGCGTCATACCGCCCTCGGAAGCGACAACAAAGTGCTCGAATGCACTGTCCCACCGCACCATATTGAAGCCTGACGAATCGATGGCCTCCAGGTCGACCTCACTGAATGTGAATTAGCAAAGGAAAAAACGGTAGCCACATGCAAAAAGACTCGAAAATAATACCAAGGTATTGTGGCCCGGTGGGTGTAGTCTCCATCTGTGCAAGAATAGGATCAGAGCAAATGAAAAGAAAACGAAAAAGGGAAAGAGAAAGAAAGCTCTTGGGAGGGTCGTATGCAGTGGGTACCGGATGCATCAAACAACCAAATAGCTCGCTCGTCACCTGTCATATGATCTTGATGAGCACAAGCTTGGATGGTTGTTGGATGAGATCACTTACCAACGGCAATGAGCCATTTGGAGTCGTCAGAGATTGCAACATCATTTACGAAACAACGGGTATGCTCGTTTGGCACGGCCAGTTTCTTGAGCAATGTCATGTCCGGCAACCGAAACACTGTAATGAAGAACGTGAGATAGAAATGGAGAGCGTCTAACTTTATCAAAAAGATTGCATGCCGTGGATTCCATTCTCGTCATTTGCGCATATGAGCAGGCGCAGCTCTTCGCCACAGCGATGACCGCTCACAGAGTTGATATTGGCATCTTAATGGAAGGTAAACCGGTTCAATCCATATTATGGATGAAATAAACAACAGCCTTAATAAGGTAAATACTACCACCAATAGTGCCCTTCCAGATGACTGAGTGATCATTGTCACGGTCCATCACGAAAACGATTCCGTGCGTAGCGCCGAACACGAGATAATTCTCGATAACTTTGATACAGATAATTCGCCAATCATTTTTGTACCCGTAGTCGTAGACCTTCTTTGTGAGTTTTTTCTCATCGTCCACATTGAGTACCTCCGATATCTTAGTAGAGAGGAGTAAGATGGCGCAAACAAAGCATGAATAAGAGAGGCTTGTACCATTTGTGTGGCGGTGTTGAAGCATAGGATACGGGAAGACTGATTGATGTACAAAAAGGATGGCGGAACGAAGCACAACCCATACCTGTGGTAGAAGGGACAAACCAGTGTCAACGGAGGGTCTCCGCAGCAGCTCTGATTTTGGGGAGTGTTTTGGCAATACTTGCCTCAGCTGCCGGTGGTAGTAGTATGGCCAGTGATTTATTGTCTGCGAGGGCTTAGGCTTGAAGATTGTGCCCTCATCAAATGTTACGTCTTGTCCCGGCACAGCCGCAAAGACCTCCATGTTTTCATGTAAAAAGAAAAGTGGAGAAAAGATCGTTATTTGAGGTCGACACAATTTATTTTTTTGGTGCCGACCGGGAAGCGGTCACAAAGCGCTCTTGGACTTAAGCGTGGCTCCCATTTCGAATGGATGCTCTTGCGGCTTGCGTGAGGCCTATAAATACAGTCGATTATTTATGAGCAGTAGAATACATTATCCAATGAGTACTGAATACCTCTGTGTCGATCATGATGTTAACAATCGTTGGGCACTTCTGCGACAGAGCATCCCTCATTGCGGGCTCTATCTCCTCGGGTCTAGTGATGTAGTATCCCTTGCCACCGAAGGCCTCAACAAGTTTCTCGTAGCGAGCTACATCGATCCTTAAGACAATTGCTTGTCAACACGAAAACGAGCCCAGTCCTACCTTGGGGAGTGTAGACAAAGAACGGAACATTGTGGGGCTTATCAAAGCCGGATAGGTCCGTGAGACCCATGCTGATGCCGTTATTGTTGATGATGACAATGCACACATTTAAACCATACCGACACATGGTCTGCACGATAAGTAATTTAGTAAGATAAAATTCCAGTAGGTTGGGGGGAGGGGGCAGTCTAACCTCTATCTCCATTCCGGAGAAGCCGAAGGCAGAGTCGCCCTCAACAGCGACGACCTTCTTCTCGGGGTGGACTACCTGTGCAGCTATGGCAAAGCCCATGCCAACGCCCATAGTGCCCCACTAAAACACAAGTTAGTCGTCCGTTGCATCACCAATTCCAATTCTAACATACAGTGCCGGCGTCGAGGCGGTGGCGCGGCAGCCTGTTATCAAAGATCGTACGTCCAATGTCCATGGTATTGGCTCCCTAACGGAAAACTAAGCATAAGTCTCATGATAGGCAAAGGAGAAGACAGAGGCGTACTTCCGACACGATTATAGCGTCGCGAGGTAGGACATCATGGACGCCTTTGAGTGCCCTGTAGTAGGTGAGCGGCACGCGATTGTCAGCACACAGCTTCTCGTTGATGGCCTTATTGGCTGCCACTTTGTCCTTCAGCGCCTTCCACCAAGGGCTGGACGCCGGGAAGCGGAACGAGGCGTTGTTCTGTCTCGCACATGAGTCGCATGCGTAAGCTTTGTTTACGTCTTTAGTGCTCGCAACAAGGTACCGAGTCCAGGAGGTCGTTGAACTGTGAGAGTACGGCCTTAACGTCGCCCGCCAGCGGTGCTTCAGCTCTGACGCTGTTGCTCAGCTCGTCTACCGCTATGTCGACCTTCAGAGATTCCGTTAGATGGTAGAAGAGCGTGGAAGATGAGATGTGTGGGCG
This sequence comes from Acanthamoeba culbertsoni, assembly GCA_000826265.1. Classification (NCBI taxonomy): domain Eukaryota; phylum Discosea; order Longamoebia; family Acanthamoebidae; genus Acanthamoeba; species Acanthamoeba culbertsoni. The sequence goes on from CDFF01071426.1 coordinate 23,135, forward strand.
CCTGCCTGGATAAACTTGACATCCTTGCTAAAGCGCGGAGGCTGCCCGAAATGCAGAATCCAGTTCAGCCTTGCTCCTTTGGTGGAGAATGAGTAACGTTCCGTAGAAGCCCATGAAACGAACTGTACGTACCGAGGAGCAGAATGACGTCGGCCGACTTGAGCGCGAGATTACGAGCAGCAGCAACCGACTGTGGGTGCTCATCGGAGAGTACACCCTTGCCCATAGGCGTGGGCAGGAAGGGTAGGCCTGTCTTCTCACTGCGTGAATGGTCAGCGAGAAAAGACAGCCGCGCACGAGGCTCAAGGGGCAGTACATGAAATGGGTAGCCTCGACTTCGGCGCGTGCGTAGGCTGTTCCCTTGCCGACAATGACCAGCGGATTCTTGGCATTCTTGAGGAGATCGAGAGCGGCACGGACGGCCTTTGGGTCAGCGAAGGTCAGCGGAGGGGGCGGAATCGGCTTAGGGAGTTGAAGCCTGGATTCGTCGATCGAGTCATAGAGTACTTCGGCCTATAGGGTACGATATATTGAGGCCCGGTTTCAATGGACAAAAAAAAAAAGAAAGAAAGAAAAAGAAAGGGTAGGGGAGTACGGGGAGCTCGACGTAGGTCGGTCCAGGCCTTCCATACACGGCCACGCGGAGTGCCTGGTTCACAATGGCTTGAGCGACCCTTCATGAATCGAAAAAAGCTACCAAATGAGTTGAACCTTTTCGATGTAGAACGGAACGCGCTCCAAGGACTCAGCTCTGCAAGCCATTTTAACGTATGGCCTTACGGTTTCGATTTGAGGCGCTTCCTATGCCTCATTAAGGTTAGTGATGGAAGAGTGAACAGGGAGGGAACTGGCACCTGGAAGCCACCCATCTCGCTGTTGTCTGTGTGAGTGGCCCCGCCGAGAAGCACCATGGGCCAGCAGTTCGCCCACGCATTACCGATTCCGGCTAACGAGTGCACAACTCCGGGACCCGACACTGCCAGACACACTCCAGGGCGACCAGTCATGTATCCCGCAGCTCCCGCTACACAGATGGAGGTTTGAGCGCGGTCCTGCTGCGAATCTAGTAATGTGTTCGATGTACCGGCGTAACTGGCAGACTGCTCGTTGCGGAAGGACCAGAAGTGAATACCCTCCGCTTGAGCCATCATTGCGATATTGGTCACTGGCCTGCCCACAACACCAAACTTAAGAGGATGAGGTAGGTTCTTTGACGTTAGTTCTTGATGTTTTATGGTTATTGAGAACGAATAGAAAAGGTACCACGTCGGTCACTTCAAGGGCCTTAAGCACACGCGCAACAACAGCTGCTCCGTCCATGTCTAATGCAGTTGTTTGTGTGTTCTGTTTTTTCCTTCTAATTTTTTTTTTTTGCAAAAAAATCGCCGCAAGACTTTTAACAGCAAGTTTCTTCATTTTGAGTTAATTTTCTTCAAGTCCAAGAACAAACATGAGCAACGAGGGCGACAAAGAGGAAGACGTCGAAGATTTGGTGGATGAGTCTGAGCAAGATTTTGTGGAAGGAGAGCCTTGGGAAGAGATTGAAGAAACGACTGTTGACGACCTAGTCTTCGATGTGCAGCGCAAAAGCTTGCCCACCTTCGTTGGTGAGAGTTTCTCCAACCCTTATTCGCTCCTCATCAAGCAAGCTACTGGCTACCTGCACATCATCAAGAAGGGCACCTGGAACAGGAGATATGACGTAGGGCTCATCCAGAAACTCGAACTCGCCTGCGAGAACGCACGGCTGCTACATATAGAGTGGAAGAAAGAAGTAGGCGACCTGTCTCCACGGTCACGTCTTCCAGTTCACAAGCGACACTCTTACATATTCTCTTCAGCTCAAGGTATTTCTCTCTTTCATTTTCTGCACCACTGTCGGGATCTATCATTTATTATTTTATTATTTTATTTTTGATTAATTCCTAACATCGATTGCTAGATCGCCAGCAGTTCTACGAAGCCACACTTTACGCCATGTTCAAGCGCGGCTGCCTTTCGACTCGCATCACCCCAGATATTAATGCTTCCGTACGACTAATGCTAAGGCGACTTTGCCCTTCAAATTCTGTTAACGTACGTCTTGCATGCACATAACAGAGATCCCTCTACCACGAACCGATCTCCATTTTTATCGGCACCTGGAACATGGGTTCGTATTCTCTCTCTCTCTCTCTCTCTCTCTCTCTCTGCTCTCTCTCTCTCTCTCTCTCACCATTGTACTTTTTTGTCTTATAGACCATTTATATGAGACGAGTTTTGCTTAGCAAACACCCCTTTAATCTATCTTGCTCAGGTCTGGCGCCACCGCCAGCCTCTCTGGAGGCATGGATACCAAAGGGCAAGCACGACCTCTACTTTATTGGCTTCCAGGTCCCAACAGAACCGCTGTGTTCCGAATCATCTTTATATACACATATATATATATTCCATCAAGTCGCTTGCGTTGATATTCTCTCGCTGACGGTAGGAATCGGCCTGGACCTCCGGCGCAAAGATCCCTCAAACCCAAATGCTGTCCTACATGTGGGATACACGTATCAACTTTCCTCCCCCCACCCCATCCCTTCTACTAAGTATTAGAGTATTATAATAATAATGTACGCCGGTATATGTTTCAATTGCTCTACTGGTTGGCCATATGGTTACAGAAGAGCAAGAGGTCCTGTTCGGAGGCATACAGAAGCTGCTCGGACCAGACTACGTGCGATACGCGCAACGAAGGTACATCCCCCCCCCAAGTCCCCCCCCACCCGCCAACCGCTCCAGACCAGCAAGCCAACGAACTCTTGGGTGGCTCCACTTCAGTCTCTGGCAGATGCGGTATGTGTTGTTCGTCCGTTCCGAGCTCGCGAGCTGTATTTCCAATCTGCAGGTTGATCTCCCTTCTCCCTCCCCCCCCTTCTGTCCCCCACGCCCTTCGATCACCTGCTGTCTTTTTCCGTCACCCCCCTTGCACTCTCCCAATCCAATGACGTGCCTCTCTGGGCACCCATGGTGGTTAACCCGCTCGCAATTCCTTGCTTTTTTCCTGATAGGGCAATATGTTCACCACGGGCGTGGGGGGCATAGTTGGCGACAAGGGCGCCATGGCTGTCAGCCTCCAATTCAACCAGACCAGCATCTGCTTCGTATGCCATTCTCTCTCCCCCGTCTCTGTTGGCATCTGCTTCTCCTTCTCCCCTCCCGCTAGGATTGTTTTTGCGGGGGGGGGGTGGAGGCTTGTGGCCATGTGAAAGACTGACCTGCAAGCGGGTGGCTGCGCGCAGCTGACCTGCCATTTGGCGCCGCACGAGGAGAACTTCGCCACGCGCAACGCGCACTTCCAGGCGGTGGCGCACGGCCTCCAGCTCGGCTCGCAGGAGACGCCGTGCGACCTGACCAACCGGTTCGATTACATCTTCTGGACGGGCGACATCAACTACCGGATCTCCCTCCCGCGGTGCGCATCGCTACCAGCCCTCCCTCCCTCCCACTGGCCATATTTAAATACATTAATCGATATATAGATGTAAATAGAGATATATTCACGTGTGTGTGGTTGTCCTTCTCCTGGCCGCGCATCCATTACTTATGAGCAATGCGTCGGGGGCAGGGATACGGTGCTCGAGCTCATCGAACGAAAGGACTGGGCGGCGCTGAGGAAAAACGACCAGCTGCTCAACGAGCAGGCCAAGGGCAACTGCTTCGTCGGCTTCCTCGAGGGCGAGCTCAATTTCCCGCCCACGTACCGGTAGAGACGCCACACCAGCCTCGCTTCCACACACACACACACACACACACACACGCACACACGCACACCTCCCCTCCCGCTCGCGGGGTCCTGACATCTCTGCTTCAACCCGGGTGGTAATTCACGGCACCGGTCGTGGTCCTGAACAGGTACAATCGGGGCGACCGAACGTACAGTACGGAGAAGATGCGCACGCCCTCGTGGACCGACCGGGTTCTCTGGCGCTGCTTGCCGGGGCTCAAGGCCAGGCTCACCGCCTACGGCTGCTGTGATGACATCACCACCAGGTGAGCAATTGCCTCCCTCCCCCTCCTCTCCTCCTCTCCCCTCCTGCCCGGGCCCCTCGCTTACGCCCTGGGATGCTCGGGGTGTAGCGACCACTCGCCGGTATTCGCGACATTTGAGGTGGACACGCTGCGGTTCATTCCTACGAAACCTGTTTCTCGTGACATTCCGCTGAAGTACACCATTGTAATCACCGATCTTTGGGCTAAAGTGCGTTGCCACACCACCGCTCACACACACACACACACACACACGCAATCAACCAATCAGCTGCATCGCCATCCTTGCTTACCGGGGAGGGGGTGAATGGAAATGTCGCAGGGCTTAATACACAAATTCGAAGTAAACAAAATCGAGGAGCAGATGAAGCGACGCGAGGAAGAGCGCAAGAGGCGTCTCCAGAAAATGGCAGGCCAAGCGGTACGCACAGGCTGCGCTGTTGCGGGGCGTGGGGCCAAGGCTAAGCCCGATCCGTGTATGGATGGTTGTCCACTGTGCCGCGTGTTCGTGTGGGTGTGGGCGGTCGTGAAGGCCAAGCAAGCGCCCACCTCGTCGTCCGCCACGACGGTGGCCGGACCGACAGCGCCATCATCTGGCGAAGGGGGGAGACTGGGGCAGGTGGGCAGTTGGCTGTCGTCCTTCTGGGGCGGCAGGTCTGCTAGCAGCGGGACGCAGTCGCGTGCGAGCGTGGGCCTGAGCGTCCGAGAGACTCGTGCGGCAGAAGATTACGAAGGGGATGAATACAGCGAGGCCTCCCCGCGAAGCGCCGCGATGGAAGCAGGAGACGGTCGCGCAGAGAGCGATAGGGATAATCCTCCAAGCAAGGACGAGAGCGACATAGTCCCAAGCCGAGAAGAGCCAGGCGAGGATTGTCCGGCGACGCCATGCAGTGAGTACAGGGAAGAGATAGCGCCGAACACCGACAGCGCAGAACCAAATACGGGATACGAAAACGGACCAAGCAAAGATGACTATGCGGAGACAGAAGACGAGGACGATAGCAGCCTTGTCAAACGAGATGTCTTCATCGGGCCAGCGATGTATATACGCGTATGTGTTTGGAGTGGGTGTTGAGTGTTAAGTGTTGTGTGTAATACTTTGCTTGCCCTCAGGAGGAACAGGTGCCAGTAGCGCCCTACATCTGCTTTGCTGGACCATTCTTAGAAGGTGCTAAGCGAACGTCAAACGTCGGCTATGTACGGTTTCACCCTCCCCTCACAAGACTCCTACATACAGCGCGTATAAATCTCTGTACTTACCTGGTACTGGGGGTTGATGATTAGACGCGCAACCCGGTGTGGAGAGATAGCGAAGTGCCTCGCCTGCGACCGTACATCAACAACAAGGTTTATTCGTGAAGTAGCTTTTCCTTCGTTCCTGTTCCCGCGGCTAATTCTTTTTCCTTTCTTGGGATAGGAGTGGTTGAGTTTGCAGTACCTTACGCTGGTGGCACGTGATGACTCATTCTGGAGCAGTTCGTATGAAGACATGGGTATGCTGGCACCCTCAGAACAATTGGAACAGCGTAGCTCGCCCATATATATAACCCTATAACCACAGGCCAGACCGTGGTCCCGCTCCGCGAGGCATGTGGCGATCGACCAGTGCCATTCTCGCTGCCTTTGGTGTACGAAGGCAAGCCCCAAGGCGTGATCAGCGGCAAGATACACGTCGTGGTGGACGGCATGCAGGTGTCTCCCCCCTCTACTCAAGTGGCGCCCTCCCGGTTGGTCCCTCCAGGGAGCGACCCTCGCTCCATCAAACCCTCGGAATCCTCCACCGCGTCATCATGCTCGACCCGAGCCCTTACCCTCGGGTCTCAGCTTGAAATGGTGGAAATATCGCCTTCCTTTTTGCCATTCCCTTCGCCTCCGCCTGCGTCATCCTCTCCTCCATCTGCTGCTGGGGAACTGCAAATCGCCCGAAAACGCTCGAGTTCGAATCCCACGGCCCCCAAACCAACCTACCGTATTACCGAGCTCGTTCATAGCCCATAGAACACGTTTATTTTTTACATTTACAAGTTGCGTAAACTTTCACACTCATCACTTCTATTCTTCTTTGGTTTCCGAGGCAGCAAAGTGATTCTTGATCAACAGTATCATTTCGTCCTTTTTACGTGCAGTACCGAGATTCATATCCTTGCAGATGGCCCTGAGCTGGGCGACTGATAAGCTATTCAGCTTGTTGGACGTGGCTAATTTTGCAATGTCAACATTGTCACGCCTGGTAGGTGCAGTTATTTCCCTATAGAAGTACATGTAGTGAGCTGTTGCGTTCAGTATTCCATTCCTTGCGGGCACGTACCCGATCCGGGGCCGCTTTGTTTTCTCCCCTATCCTACCTTTTGCTGCGATGGTGCTTGCATCCATGGGGCGGAGCTACACAATGAGGGAATCCATAGTTAGTGGATTGGGGTCTACGCTTGCATTTACAAAACGAGGGCCTCCATAATGAAACTATCCGTTATTCAGGTACATACTCGCTTTGTCCCTAGCTGACCCCTTTTTCTCGGTGCGGATGCTTCCGTGCGTGTTTTTCTCCTTGTAGGATCGACTCTGGATGTGGACGGGAGAGCGCTGTACGGTTGTCCCGGGACAATGCTTGTGGAGACCGCTGCACGGTTATCTCGAGGTTGATCCGATATGGTCTTGGATTCGGTGTGCGTTTCGGGGACAGGAGCACTAGGAGTAACGTTGGGCAAGTCGGACAACCCGTTCGAACCTCTGTTGAGAAGTGCAGAGGATTTCTGCCAGGATGTGATGGCAAAGCGCGGTATCATTCCGTCGTCATCCCATCGCAGCAAAGAATCTGCGTTCTGCGCAAATGTTAGGCGATGCATCCAATCCTACGCTAATGTATTACCTTCTCCACACCCAAGCGTATTTCTTGTAGGTCCAACAAAAATTCCTGGATTATCTGTCGCTTTCGTTTTCGCGTTTGAACGGTGTTGATGGTAAGCTCTATGGCAAGATGAGTGGTGGTGTTAGACAAACATGGGTGGCGTAGTGGAGCTGCTTACCGGAAGCGAGCAGACAGCAAATGGGGTAGGTCACCGATCGCATACCAATGACGACTTCAGCCCAACCCTGGATGGTAGGCGGAAGTTGATAGCCGTACTGAACAGGCTGATAGTGTAAGTTAAATTTCACCAGACTGTATATTAAACTAAACGAACCGCTTCGGCCCAGTATCGACGGAAATCTTCTTCCGAGGAGAAAGGCTTGCTTGAAGGAAGAGAGTCCAGTGTAGATGCGATGGCCTTTAACCCGCCGCTGCTCATAGAGGGCAGAACTAAGCACTCAGGCAATATATCCTCTTCGCGATCCATGCTCTCAATTGCCCTGCTGGCCTCCTCGTTTCTGTCGCCACCTGGTAACTGATGCCAATCAAACCAGAGCCGACTCCGACCGAGTTGGGTACCCTAAATGGATTCAGGCGCTTGACCGTTGCGTCAATGCTCAGGGAAACGGCTCCGTCACCACCAAGTTGACAATCCTGGACTCATTTAATAGCGTGGTTGAGTACAAAGGAAAAGAGAATGATACCATTTCCACTGCGGCGACAAGCATGGAACTTCCTGACGGCGGGAAGGAACGTTGAGGCTCGAGGGAACGGACAAACCCACACGCGCCAACACCAAACCAGCCGCGCTCATTGAGATGTACGTGTAAGGCGAGACGGAGAGCACATTCTGCCACTACACTAGGCACGCCTTCATTGGCATCGGAGCTGTCGAGTACTACGCAGTCCATGTCGGAGAGAAGTTGCAGAAGTTGCACAAGAGGCAAGACACGAGCGTGGCAGGAAGAGGCTGGTTCGAGCGAGGCTGCATAAATGACGTAGAATGACTCGTTATCGTCGTGTAGAGAAGAAGCCAAGAGGTTGTGCCGAATTAGTAGCTGTCTGCAAACACGCAATGCAGCCTGTGGTGTATGTTTGGTAGTGTTTGGTTTCGCGTGAACCCAGGCAAGGCGGCTTGTTGGGAGAGACAGAGTAGCAAAGTAGATTTCCTTTGTTGACTCCTTCGCGTGCATGGCGCGGACTCAAACAAAATTGTTCTCTTTCGGTACGGGAAAAAATCGATCCTGCTTTCTTTTTTCCGTACTTTTCTTCTTGCCAGGTGCAATCAATCACACCAACAATGAGTAAGGCCGTAGGTCCCGATCTTAGGCGCTACATGGACAAGAAGCTCAGTATCAAGCTCAACGCGAACCGAAAAGTGTCGGGAATTCTGCGCGGCTTCGATCAGTTCATGAATCTTGTCTTGGAGGACACCGTGGAAGAGGGTTCAGCAACCGAGAGAAACGAACTGGGGATGGTCGTGATTAGAGGAAATAGCGTAATCCTCATCGAGCCACTGGAAAGAGCTTAGAGTTGATTCGGCTAGGAAATGTGAGGATAATTTCACTGGTCTGTAAATTGGATCTCACCTGTCTAGGCATGAGTTTTCCTCTTTTCAAACAATGGTCAATTTCTTCGCCGAAGCATTTTTCTTTAGTGGCTTTAACAACCATCGAAAAGCGCTCTTCTCGACCACATCCACCACACAGGCCACCTCCCAACGGCCCACACAGTCCCCTGCCGCCTTCTTAACGACTCGCAACAAAGCGCGCCAAGTTTTTGGCGGGAGACAACTCGCACGTACAGCCCAAAGGAAAAAAGGAGCAAACGTCTTCAACTAGCATAACGCACACACATACACACCGAAGATGCTCGAAGCCAAGCTTAACCAAGCCAGCTTGTTAAAGAAAATTCTGGAAGCAGTCAAAGATCTCGTTACCGATGCTAACTTCGACTGCTCGCCCTCTGGCATCGCTCTTCAGGCGATGGACTCCAGCCACGTATCGCTGGTCTCGCTCATGCTCAATGCCGAGGGCTTTGAGCACTATCGTTGCGACAGAGGCCTCCAGCTTGGCATTAATCTTGGATCCATGTCCAAAATCCTAAAGTGCGCTGGCAACGACGACGCTGTTACTCTTAGGTCTGAAGATTCAGGCAGTGTTGTGTCATTCACCTTCGAGAGCCAGAGTACGTCGAGAATAGCCACGCACTTTCCTAACTCGCGCATTACTGATGCTGGGACCCACAGAGCAAGACAAGGTCTCTGAGTTCGACCTCAAGTTGCTTGAGATTGAGTCAGACATTTTGGGCATTCCGGAAACCGAGTATTCAGCCACCGTGAGGATGCCAGCTGCGGAATTCCAGAGGATCTGCCGCGATCTCACGATCCTTGGCGATACCGGTAAGCCATCACTTATATGAAGGCTTTCTTGATGTAGCGAGTTAATACCTTCAATCTTAGTTGTCATCTCTGCCGGCAAGGAGGGTGTCAAGTTCTCCGTGTCGGGTGACATGGGAAGCGGAAACATTAACCTCAAGCCAACGTCGGCCGCTGATGCTAAGGAAGATGAGCAAACTGTCATCAACCTCGACGAACCCGTCTCGCTTACTTTCGCCCTCCGTTATCTCAATCTCTTCACCAAAGCTACTGCGCTGTCCGCCACCGTTACTCTAAGCCTTTCCAAGGACGTGCCTCTCGTAGTGGAGTATCCCATAAAGAACTCTAACGATGAGGAAATGGGACATCTCAAGTTCTACCTCGCCCCCAAGATCGAAGAGGATGCCTGAGCAACCAGCCGCAATGGACCAGCGAAAGATTTTTTGACGGCCGCGGGGATTTCAACACTAGTGCGCTGGTTGCGCTACATGATGGAAACAAGTGAATTGTTTCCTTTTGTAATGTCCAATACAACTTTCCTAAATTTATAAATAATATACGGTAAGAAGGAAAAAAAGCGGCAAGATCAAAGGAAAGAATGGCACAAATGGCAAGTTGGGTCAAGCGTCAAAGGGCACTTGATGCCTACACAAATCACTGGACTCATCTATTAAGTGGGCTGGTAGGACTAATGGTCTACTAGCCTACTTAACAGTTGGATTTAGAAATTTGTGTAAGCATCAAGTGACACTAACCTGCTTTGGCTCATAAAGTAAGGATCAAGTGTAAATAAATAAATTCCATCTATTGGTATGCATGTACATCTCAGAAATAAACAATCATTTTATAAATTGTATTGAACTAATACAAAATAGCCTCACCCTGGCTAGGGCGTTTCATTGCAGTGCATATTAGTTATTTTGTGAGTGGCAAGTTATGATTAACTTTAAATTTGGCCTTGGCAGGAAAAGTATTGAAGGTAAAGCACCAAAAAAAGAGGCAAGATGTTGCATTAGTGCTTATATTTATCTAGTGTAATGTACAAATTTTGAAAAGGTGTGGTGCCTTTTATAACGGGGGCGCCCACCCTTAGCCTGATCTTGCCTCTCTAAGGGTATGAGAGGGAGAGCCAGTAAAAAAGGATTTCTTTTTCATTGCATTCAAAGGGAGTTCAAGCCAGGCTTTTATCCCTGAGCATCACTTTAAACGCCATTTTCAAAAACAAACCAAAAAAAAGTGCCACTTGGCAAAATTGTTCTATTTTCATTTGTCAGACTACTCGTATTGCGCAAGCAGCTGCTTAGCGGATTGAAGGTTGGTAGCCAGATGCACGCCTTGCACATCAATGACCTGGAGACCAATAAGTCATCCTAGCGTTCATATGATTCTGGTTTCCATACCTGCTCGAAAAAAGAAATGTCCGGTTCATGTGGGTGGGCAGCCATCGGATCGATCAAAAAGATAACCTGTGCTGAGGAGCTTAGAAGGGCCAGAACTTGATAATTGGGTCTAGACAAAGATACCTGGTGACAAAGATGGCGCAGCACGGCGTGGGCGATTTGCACATCACCACCCAAGGGCCCACTCTCGCAGCGGATGACTTTGTTTTCCAGGTCTTTGGCGTACGTGGCCATGGTTTCTGAGTCATAGTTCCGGCTAGCCGCCCGTATGAACCGTTCTATCCAGCCTCCCGTGGTGCCCTGTGGGCACAATTCTTCAGCGCCCAAGAACATTGTCTCAATGGCCCTGTAGTAACAGCTACCGTGCATATGATGTGATCGAAGCGGGTGAGGAGGGTGCGAAGGTGCGCCACCACGAGGAGGCACATGTCGAGCTTCTTACCGTCGTGAGCTATGAGAGCTATGGTCTTCTTGCCCACCATGCGTTCAAACGGCACCTGCTTGGTGGGCCGCCGCAGCTTGCGCGCTGCCACAAGTCTCTCAGGCCCTGAGGCGTCGCCGACACAGCACTCAGCTGGGCCCGAAGAGACTGGCGACCGCCAATGGCGCACCAGCGACGACGCGGCTTCGAGTGAGGCCGTGTACAGAACGTCGTGCACCAGGGCTTGCCGCTTGAGCACGCGCATGGGCAAGTTAGTATTGACCTCCCCGCCACTGGCCAGGTGGAATACGGCATCCAGCCGCCCCTCGATGAGCTCGCTGGTGAGTTCAACCACCCCACTCGACCCACCGCTTATCTTCCGCACTCGGTTACCCCAGCAGCGTTTCGCTGTTTCGTTCTCCTCGAGCAGACCATGTGCCCAATCGTGGGTATGAGCTGTCACTACTAGCTGAGCATCAGCGGTCTCTGCCCACTCAAGCACCTGTTTGCGACTTCGAGTTTCAGTACCCTAAAAATCCACCTCCACTTCAGACGCTAGGTAACCTGAATGATAAATGTGCGAAAGGCAGGGGCGCTTTGTCGTCTGAACTCATGCGTGCACACAATACCAATCACGGCACCTTGCGATGCCGCTACTGAATCCATTCTTTGGTTGGAAAAGAAGGAAAAAAAAAAAAAGACAAAGTGGACACAGCACATTACAGATGTAGCAGGTTTAATTTTCGGTTTACCGTCGCTTCTTGTCCACAACCTCTCCTTCAATAAAGCCTGTGCTCCGGCGTCCTTCTTCGGTAAAGTTGCTCGCGCGAATCGTGTCATCGGTGGTAACAATGGCCTTCTTGTAGCGTTTTGTAGAATAGAACTTGCCGCGGCGAGGAGCACGCTTGAGCTTCCCCTCATAGTTCATGGTGTTGACCTTCGAAACGGACACTCCGTAAAGCTGCGAGATGTAATTCTGAAGCTCGATTTTGGTGATATTTGGTTGCACCCTCAGCACGAACTTGTTCGACGGCAAGTTGCGGGAGGGAGGCATTAGTGTGAGAGGGATGTTCGGTAGCCAATATTTGGTAGGATTCAACTTTTCAAGCGAGCGCCTCATCTCCTTCCGTCAATTCAAGGGGTTTTTGCAGTCTCTGGTCTAAATATTTCTTGTCTTTTCCCTCTTTTTCTTCCTCGTTGTCGCTTTTTAATTCCCCTTTAATGGCTGTATGTGTTCCCACAGCAGGTCATGTGCTGCCATTACTGGGCCACCGAACACAGTTGCGGCATCCCGCACCATCTCCTCCACAGATTCCTAATCGGTGCCGAGGCAATGAGTGAGGTCGAGGAGGTGCAGCAGGAACACAGTAAAAACCGAAAATTGTTACCTCGCCCGGTGCCGTAGAGCGAGCGCTGAAATGCGTGAGGATGAGCTTCTTAGCGTTTATCTTTTTCGCGAAGGCACCTGCCATGGCTACAACGGCGATGAAACGCAACATGCAATACTCATGAGTGATCCTTATCATATCCGACCTATGGGAGCTTCGTACCCGCCGTCGAATGTCCTCGCTTTATGGCTTCCTTCGCTAGTCGTCGGGGCAAAGTGCATTCGTGAACCAGCAAATCGGTTCCCATGGCGATCTCCGCTATGCCGCTCGAGTCGCAGGTGTCGCCCAATATCACCAGCTTTCGCCCAGGCCTTGAAGGTCCAACGACTTCCTTCGGGTGCAACTGCCGCGAGCACGTGCAACTCTCACGTGAGCTCCGGTGCTGGGAAAGCGGAGAGGGAAGCTGAAGGACACATACCATTCGCCCATCGGGAAGAACGACGGGCTTCCCTTTCTTAAGCTGGGCGTAAAGCGGGCCTGGGGGCAGACCCTTGGCCGTGCAAAGGTCTGCATCAATTGTACCTGGCGAGGGAGACTCCTGCAATACGTAGCCCCAGCACGGCACCTTGTGGCGCAGAGGACCAGCCTGCACCGTCAACTGGACGGTCGCCGAACGTGCATGCACGGTCAGCAGCAAAAAAAGGGGCCTTCTCATAAGCGGGCTGTCCACGGTACCTTTTTATCTTTGTATACGTCCCACACTCCAGTGGCTTCGTTCATCGGAATGTCGTATTCTCTGCCCGCGAGGCAATCAGCATGATGCAGTTAAGGGCATATTGAGGGTGAAGGTGAGATGATCATTAATCAAATCTTGCCATCCTTGCAGGAAACAACCCAGAGGGCTTACGGAGATTTGGGGTTGCTTCTAGCGCCGTCAGAAAAACCCACCAGCTCGTGAACGAACACAGGCAGATCTAGCAACGGCCGGGTGGTCTCCAGTGTTGTGTGAATGAACCTTCGAAGGCCGGGGGGCCCGTATATGTGCAGCGGTTCCGTGCGCAGGCCATTCGTGGCCGCTGAACCGCAGCAGATGCCATGGATCACTCCGGGTAGGCCCAGTATCTGTAGCGTTATGTGGAATTGCGGTCGATTATCGGATGGGGTTGCTCTTTCACAACCAGTTCTTCTAAGGAGAGAGCGTACGTGATCACCGTGCAGGTGTGTGACAAAAATGTGTTCAATCCCTTGGGTCGATAGCCCAGAGGCTCTGCCGACCTGGTGCTGTGTCCCCTCTCCGCAGTCGAACATTAGCGTTCGGCTCTCTGTTTGAGTCCGAACAGATGAAATGGTTAAACAACCAGGCAAAGGGAGTAGAAGAAAAGGAAAGGGCGCACACCAAGTTTGACCGCAATGGAAGAAACATTACGGTCTGCAGTGGGGACTGTAGAGCCAGTACCCAAGAACACCAGGGACATCCCGCGGAAGTCTTGAAGGGCGTTGAAAATGAGAAGAGAGGAGAGGGAAATGAAGTTTGCACGAGGTACCTTGATGCGGGTCCGTGGGTTGGGGTTGAGACTTGCGGTTGCCCCCCATTGTTCGTGGGCTGGAACGAAAGCATCGTCGGAGACAGGATGCATTTATGGATCTTGGGCAATGAGTAGTCCTAGAAATCCTTGGCAACAGTAGCCATTCCTGATGATGAAATCGCAGCATTGGATGTTCGCTGTTGTTTCCGGGAACAGGGAAACGTTGTCAGAAAATGGGTTTGAAAATATAAATTTACAAATTTATGCTGATTAGTAAAGGACTGATGTGCGTTGGTGCTTATGTTTGTTTATCAAAGTAATATAATTATTTTTTTCTTTGTTTATGTATGATATTATTATTCTTATCAGTATAATATTTTTTATTTTATAATAATCATTTTATGCGAAATGAAAAAGTGAAATGCTGTTTTTTTTTATTTATAATAGCATTAAAATAATTCGTGCCAATGCTAAAAGGAAATAGAAGGGCATTTGCTGATAATCTTTAAACTATTAATAAGTACTTATAATGATTTATTATTAATTAAATACCTTATTGGTGTAAATTCATTCTTTTATAAAAAGCATACAAAAGTGTATCTTTTTAAAAAGACCTTGTTGTGATCAGCTATGATGTGTTGTAACTGAGGCAAGTGTCAACAAGGCAATAAGATAATGAGTTCTCTTTTTGCAGATTTGTTTATCTCTCTTTTTGCTTTTAACAAGTTCATGGTTCAAAGTGATATGATAGGGTTGGTGTGAATAGTGGGATTGATATAGTTGCTGCACGTGTACAAGGTCAGCTGCTTACCTGGCGTAAAGGCCGATCACCGTAGCCCTAAATTCTCTGAACTCCATTTTTAAAGTGCCGAAAGCTTGTTGTTGTTGTTTTTTTTTTTGCACCTAAACAAAANAAAAAAAAAAAAAATGCTCGTGCCGAAGGTTGATGAAACCGTGAGAGATGCTCCCTACGTGACTCAAATTTGAAAATGAATGCACGCTGAATACACTACAAACTAAACCCTCCGCCCAGTCACCTTGCTCACTGCGTCGTCGCTCCTTCTGTCCGGTTCAGCAGACGCTGGTACACTGCTTGCGGAATCAAAACGCTATCGACATCACGTAAAGGCGAGAGGAGGACTGGTGAGCGGTACCATCTTTGAAGCGATCGCGGCTAGCCGTGCAATGGACGAGTTGGTTTTCCAGCAATACGGCGCGCTCCTTCAATTCGACAGCACCGAGTGCGAACAGCTCCGAGAAGCGATCGTCGGTGAGCTTGCGGAAGTGATCTGTTACCTCACCGCCCAGCTTCTGGAACCTGGTCGGGGGCAGTTTACAGAGGAGATGAGCCTCGAGAAGAATAATAAACATCGAGCCAAGTGATGAATAGAGGGGATGAAGCGAACATGGGGTCGAGGAAGAACGCGTTGAGCTTGTTGCGGACGTATTTGACGAAGAAAAAGCGGATGCCCGCGAATAGCCTGGCCGACATGGTGCACACGTGATTGTAGGCCTCCTCTCCCACACGCCGGGATCTATTCACTTCGAATGTTCCTGCGCTGGACTCGTTTCGTTGCATCAACTGCACGACCCTTTCCTGCGTCTGAGCAGAGCTCCTGTCCAAGAAGTTATACCTGCCGTAGCCAGCATACGATATGTCTTAATAGGAAGGGGCTTCAAAAATCAAGCCTAGATGTGAAAGAGGAGTACTCTTTGCCGAGATCGGTAAGGCCTGTGAGGAGATCCCAGTCGAGGATCTTGGTGAAGGTTTCGAAGTCGTCCATCAGCTTCGATTTACACATCTCCTCAACCGAGTCGACGAACGAGGCGTAGATTGCACGCAACTCCTTCAGGAACGGCTCGTAGACATTCAAGACACCGTTCTCCCCTGAAAAATGCGACACATGAGTTGATACAGGTTGGCCAAGGGGCAAGTCAGAGACACGCCGTAGGCTGACGTACCTGTTTTCATGACGGAAATGCCGATGTCGCAAAGACGCTTGAATACGTACGAGCAGCGAGCAAGCACAACATCGATTAGAGGCTGCAGCTCCTTGCGAGCCTTGATCTGAACAATATCGCTCGCCTGTGGTATGCCCATATTAGATCCTTCGCGACCGCCGGGCTAGAGAGCGCGAAAAGAGCGCCAACAAGGTCGGATATTACCGCTGTTTCAAAAACCGGCACGTTGTGATACTTCGAAGTGCCGATGGCCGAAGCAACTTCGTGGATGGAGATGAACGGAAACTCTGTTGAAGGCGAGTATGTGAGGACCAGCACATGGCTCAGAAAATCTGGAGACGCGTTATGCTTTGGGGGGGGACCTTTGCTGTGGGCTACATATTCGAACTCGTTAAGCAGACGCTCGTACTGGGCTCCGCCATAGATCTTATAGTGGCTGTTCTGAATGTCGTATTCCAGGTTGTGGCCGGGCCACTCGCCGATGCCGCTGGCGGCCTTCTCCTCCTGAAGGGTCTCGCCAAAGGTATCGGGATTGCCGATGATTGAGCCCTCGAGCAGGCGCTCGATGAGCAAGATGAAGGAGTGGACATATCTGTTCACTTTGTTGCGCAGTAGCTCAAGGTTGTTGGACTCCAGCTCTCGCCTCACCATCATCAATTCCTAACAAACCAGCAAAAATGTCAGTCCCTTTCTATCTGTCTGTCTGTGTCGGAAGGGGAGAAGAAGATTGGGCGCGAGAGTGTACGCGTTCGCTCTCCTTGCAAATGTTATCCAGGATGTGCAAGGTGGGCGGCACGCTTGCATAGTACTTCTCTGTGAGCATGCGCTCCAAGAATGCCTTAACGCGATGGAATCCGACTTGGTCCAAGAACCTTAAAGAGAGAAGACAGTCAAGACCGATTAGCAGCGCTCATCGACAGTGGATCTTGCTGGCGGGCCGCCGTACTCCGCTTCACCGAACTTTATCTCTAGCAAGCGGCGGAAGTCGTCGAGGTAGCACTCCTTGATGGCCTCACGGAAGCGTTCACTGTCCAGGTTGCGGCGCACGGGGAGAGAGATGAAGAAGGGCTTCTTGCCTTCTGGC
This sequence comes from Acanthamoeba culbertsoni, assembly GCA_000826265.1. NCBI lineage: Eukaryota > Discosea > Longamoebia > Acanthamoebidae > Acanthamoeba > Acanthamoeba culbertsoni. Next base: position 40,095 of record CDFF01071426.1, read on the forward strand.
AGGTTCTCGCCCGCGAGGTACTTGGCAGCGGACTCGGGCGAGCGCAGCTCCTTCACGCGGTTGTCGAACTTGGTATTGACGAGCACTGTACGATCGAAGGAGGGGTCGAAGCGGCGCACGATGGGGCGCGACGATGTGTTGGCCCACTCCACCGTGGACTGTTCGAGACACACGATTATCCTATTGGCTGGAGCCATCAGCCGCTCCACCATCCGCTGGATATCGGCACGGAGCCTCTCCTGTGGTTGTGGGATGTCAGAACCAATCCAAGAGACTGTTGCAACAGTCTCAGTCAAACGTACGTCGCCGCCTAGACGGAAGCCGGGCGTGTCGTAGATGGTGAGATTGGCGCAGTGGGCGTACTCCACACGGAGTATGATGGGCGACGCGCTTACGTGCTCGCCTCTCCCTGCCTTCTCGTTGGTTCGCCTTACAATCTCATGTACGAGGTCTTCTATGGGCGTGTCTTGCGGCTCCCACGAGTCTGCTCCCCAAAGAGGACGTCAGTCTTGTTCAACAAGTCACTAACTTATTTGGTGTCCAGCCAAAAGGGAACTGCGTGCCGGCTTCTCCCTCGCTGTACGCTCCAGTGTTCTCCCTGCGAAAACGACAGTTGGGGATGTCTTTATCGGGATTGTTGATCATCTGTAGGATTAGCGGCCTTCGCGTGCCAATGTCTACATGGACGCCGTAGTAGGAGAGATCAGATCAGATTCGGAGTACCGCTCAAGGCAAGTCCATCAGCACGTACTTGTCTCTACAATGTTAAACTGGAAGCCAAGCAACGCTTCGATGAAGCTGGACTTGCCGTCGGACTGCATGCCAACAACCACTATCTCGGGCGTTTCGAATTGAATCCCAAAGCTGTGCCGTAAGACAACAATGAGCAACAATAATCATCGAAAGAGATAGGGACAAAGGTACTCGTGAGATATGCACTGAAGGTCATTGAAGAGAGCATAGAGTTCGCGGTTGGAATCGTGGGCCGACTGCTCATATTTGTCGATTTTGTCGGCTTCCTGGTCAAGCTTGCTACGAACCATGCGAGCCCAGTTCTCCTCCTCTTCGCGTTTTCTCTTTCTCTCCTCCTTTCTACGTCTTTCCTCTTCCTTCATTTGCTGAATTGCCGCAGCTACTGCATCTTCGTTCGACAGTGCCGGCGTCGGTGGAGCTCCACCAGCAGAGAAGCCCGTGTAGGGCGGTCCCGCCGAAGAGGGTGCAGGCGAAGCAGAAGGAGGGGCACCATTGCCTCCAGGAGGAAGTTGAAGACCGGCGAAGTGGGTCTGAGGTGCACCGGGGCCTTGCTGTTGCGGTGACGATGCCGCTGTAGGTGTGTAAGGCTGCCTGGAAGTCAATGTACGCGGCGGTGAAGAGCGCGAGCCATTGGTGGATGGGTTGGTAGAACCAGATCCGGCGGACGGAGGGGAATTGGTCTGGTGAAAGCGAGCGCCAGGCGTTGCGGAAGGCGAGGATGAAGTACTAGAAGCAGCAGAAAAGGGTGACGACGACGTAGTGGGAGGGACATTGGATGAAGAGGATGAAGAGGAGCTAGCGAGGGAGAACAGATTGGGCCGTTTGGTCTGAGGGGGCTGCGGCTGATATGGCTGAGTCTGTGTTTCCTGGTGTGTCACATTAGAGCCCGGTGGGGGCTTGCTTACCGGACGGGACGCCTGTTGTGCAAGGCTGTTTGTACGCGGGGTGTCGAAGTGTGTAGGAATACCGGGCGTTGTGCGCACGTAGGCTGGCAATGGTGTAGTCGGCTGATTTTGTTGTTGTGGCACTTGGCCCCCAGTAGTGGTGCTGCCTTCTGCATGCCCTTGAAGCAATAAGAGAGTGAGTACGCGACACATAATTCTTAATATTTCATCTTTTCTAGAAAAAAAAACTATTTTGTTAACAAGTATGACCCAGTAAGAGAGTTTCACTGTTACGTACCATCCCGTTGTTCCTGATCGATTGCTTGGAAGGCAAGTTGCAGCCCTTTCAATTCTTCCTCTCCAATGGTTGTATAATCCACATCAGGCTGCGACATTGCGGTAGACGATGAAAACTGAGTTTGATGCAAAGGCCTGTCGTCAACTGTCGCGTTCCGCTTTGCCGGCAGATGAATTCGCTTCGCTATTTTAGAGGAGGCTCCTAATTCCAAGAAGAAATAGCGAATTCCACAAATTGGGAAAGAAAAATTGGAAGTAACGAGAAAAGAAAAACTCAAAGAAACATCTCCATGTTGACCAAGCTCTGGACAGCCACCAAACATGATCCTGTAGCAGTGGACACTGTCCACAATGCTAAGCATCCAGGATCCTGGTGCGCCTATATAAGAAAGGACGTTGGTCACACGATAATCAAGGTGACTATTCCCCATAACCTTGCGCAAGAGATTCACTTATCCCGGATGAAGCGTCTATGTAGCAGATTTTTAACCAAGCACGGCTTCACTGTTTGTGGAAATCCGCTTGAGTCGCAGTGGACTGCGGTAGATTCCGCTGGCTACCGTTGCACTGTAACATTTCTGTTTGGATACCGTTTTACCACGGTGCAAGTTTGTTATGAAGACCTTGAAGAGATGTAAGTTATATGTGGTTAGGGCATCCCAGATCAACTTACGTGAGTTCCCGCCAGCTCTCTGTGGAATAGACTCGGCCTCCTCATGGCCAAGTATCGACTCCTACGCTCCATGACTGGTAACTGAGGTTGCTCAGAACCTGAATATATCTGCTCACAGCCTCCAGAGCCCTTACAGCCGAAGTCCCGCCGCATCCACGAGCTGCAGGATCATATTTTGATCATACCCGAGGAACGGCTGCATGTAGTGTACCTTGCGCAGTCAGGTGAGTACACACACATTGCCTGGCAGTAGGGGAAGGTGGTTGTGTTGTGGTGTGTGGTGGTATGTGTTGTGGTGGGGGTGTGGGTGTGTATAACAATAATAACCCAATCCACAGCTCCAAGAGAAATTGTTCGTGAATATGTACGCCTTGCTGCGGAGGCCCACAAGCTGTTCATAATGGAATCTAACCAAAGTACGTTCTCCGAAAGTAATTAGTCTCCTTTGTTTGATCAACGATTTCAGGTCGCATGGTGATTCGCATGGAGGATCGGTGTCTCCTTCATGTCTCCATTTCCCTTAACAAGCGGATGCAACGCTTGTTGCGTGTAAGTCACACCGTCAAATGGGAGCTGTGGAAGTCAAGAAAGTGGGAAGAACTCATTGAGGAGTTCTTTCTTGATGTATGCATGTCGTTGCTCAATCATCGAATGCTCGACTCTGCAAAGCCGCGTTTCCTTACGGCAAAACAGAGATCAAGGAGTGTAACTATGTTGAGGGAAGGAACATCAACCAGACCGAGGGCAGAAACCACCCCACATTCTTCTTCCTTCCAGCCTAGCGAATCGGCGCTAAGCCCATTGTCGGGTACCCAGCCCTCTCGCCCAGTCAGCAGGATTATCTCAGCGTTGAACTGGGTTTATTCACCAGATTCCATGGAGGACATCGACCTTGCTGAAGCGCACTAGTGTGTCAAGCGAGTTGGGTCACAACAACAAATGAGTAATTTTCGTTTAGTGAATGCCCAACTCAATGGTATTCATTGATGCCTCACGGCAGATTAGGCTGCGGGGTAAGTCTGAGGTAGGGAGTCAGCTCAGTTATGCCCTTGGGGAAGAGGTTCTTGGCGTCCTCAGTGGAAATGGTGGGTAGCACCACGCAGTCCTGGCCCTGCTCCCAGTTCACTGGGGTAGCGACCTTATAATTATCGGTCAGCTGCAGTGCGTCTAGCACACGAAGTACCTCGTTGAAGTTACGACCTACCGAGAACCATACATCAGTGTCCCTTTAGGCAATGGGGGCTATCAATTGAGGCCAACCCGTAGCGGCAGGATAGGTGATGTTGAGGCGGATCTTATTGTCAGGGTCAATTATCCACAACGTGCGGACGGTGAGCTTGCCCGCCATTGTGTACGGGGAGTTGGGGTGAATCATGCCATAGGTCTCGGCCACCTTCCTCTCGGGGTCGGCGATAATGGGATAGTTCACCTTGCACTTCTGAGTCTCCTCAATGTCCTTAACCCACCCTGTGTGCACTCCAAGTATGAACCACGCTAGGCCTTAAATTACTAAAGGCTACAATACCGTGGTGGTCCTCTACGCTGTCAACGCTAAGACCGATGACAAGGGTGTTCCTCTTTTCGAACTCGGGCTGTAGCTTGGCTGTCATTCCAAGCTCGGTGGTGCACACAGGTGTGTAATCTGAATAGATCGAATTACATAAAGTGCTAAATCAGGGAGACGGCGGACTGGAGGTTGCTCGCTTACGTACCACCAGGGTGCGAAAACAGAATGGCCCACTTGCCCTCCTTCCATTTGTGGAAGCGAATAGGGCCCTGAGTAGTATCAGTCTCGAAGTCAGGAGCAGTGTCGCCCAAGCGAAGGTAGCTTTGTGACATGTTGGTTGGTGTGTGTGTTCTGTTGTTTAAGCAATAAGCTGGTTTTTATTGCGCAGCCATGGCGTTTTCGGCGACACGTGCGGTGATATGCTGCCCAGGGCCACGCATTGGCTTTTCTCACGGCCAATCCAAAAAAAAAAAAAACTTAACACCGTCAATCAAACAGGACGTCCTCAACTGCTCCACGCAGGTAGCCAAACTGGTGCACCTGGGCCACGTCGAGGAACGCTCGCATCCTTCAACAACAGTTCACAGATGTCAGCGCTGGACAACAAAGAAGAGAAGGGCACTATCACCTCTTACGAAACTGTTCGGGAGAGATGCGAGGAGTGAACTCTGAGGTGGCACACTTCTTACAGCGCGGGCCCATATAGTCGGCCTTCACGGTCTTGCACTTCTTGCACACCACGTCCTGGAACTGGTACGCCAAGCTGACGGAATAAACCGTATCAATAACTACATACACTGTAACAACCATCGTGGCAGCGGCGCAGCAAACGCACCAGTGCTTCTGGAAGATGGAGACTAGCCGGGTCTCCACCTCTTGTCTGTCGATGCTGTGCTTGCAGTACGAGCAGCGCCAGCCCTCGTCTCCTTGAAGTAAGTCGGCATCGCGTAGCAAATCTACATCTCGAGTGGCAGAACAGAAGGAACAGATGACCGGCAGGCGGAACGACTGACAGGGCTCTTGGAACTGTGCCTCGGTCGAGAATGGCATGACGTTGATCAACTTGAGCAAGCTCTTTCGCAGCTTCTCAGTCTAGAGTTGAATTAACATATTATTAGGGTAACCGGTTCTCGGTATTGCTTTGCTTGGTGCACATGTTGCACGTACCTGCGGTCGCAGAGTCTTGTCGATGGACATAGCATGAGACACGAATTTGATGAATTCGAGGGTGGGATTCCTATCAATGGCCTTGGAGATAGCGAACGATTGATATCTCCCACGTCGACGCTTTTGGTCCTCAGAGATCTCGATGGTGATTTTTTGGATGTCCTGAACGAGCGTGAAAAGCTTCTGCATGAATCGCAGCGGAATGATTTCCTTCAATTCTTTCACTTCGCTGGCTTCCTCATCCTCCTCCGAGTACACGCGCTGATCGAGCACGTTGGTCCGCTTTCCATGGCTCATATCAGCCGCATCACCCACTATCCCGAACAACATCAGAACGTGAGACATAAACGTCATCGGACACCATGTGTGAGGCGCAGCGCGTACGCGTCTTCCTCGCCTTCTGCAGCTTGTAATGAAGAAACCGATTCTTGTGGACACTGACGATAAATGATGAGACAGCGATGATGAAGTGGTCTTGGAGCTTGATCGGCAGGAATTCAGCCATGTTCCAGTGCGAGATGATAGACTCAGCAGAGTCGCTGCATGAAAACCAATTAATCAATCTCGAGCCACAGATAGGCTCGCCAGTGTAGCTGTACCCTCTCCTCTGCGAATGGTCCATTTGGGATTGCGAGTTCTCATCATCGCCCAACCGCTGGGCCAGCACAGGCACGTTTTCTTTGTCCGTAGCTGGAATGCCTCCGTAGTTGGCCCGATCCTTGAACAGCAGCGTGGCCCTGGCGATCGGTGATCAATCTCTCGCTCATGCAGTGTTCCAAGTGGGATCTTTTTAGCAAAAAACGCGTACCAGTACTGACGCGGCTCCATGTCCAGCCACATGAAGAGCGGATTCTTTCGCGTTTCGCCGAGGACGTAGTTCATATACTGCTCGGCGCTCTCGAGCTCGGACTTGTTCGTGCTGATGATAACTTTGTTGAAGGTGGCATACACAATCTTGCCTCCCAGATGCTTGAACTGCGCAATGAGGTGCAGGAACACCTTGCGCATCAGCAATTGCACGTATCTGTGTATGGCCGGGTCGTAGAGCAGCGATCGACTGTTCGACAGCCATCGGTAGAAGTGCGTAATGAGAACATCTGCATACTTGTTCTCCGTCTCGCCGCCCTCCTCCCCGGCACTCGAGCCGTAGTCAGCCGCCCAGCGGCTCAGCAGCATCTTGAGCACGCCAAAGGCCTTCCCGCAACCCGAGGCCTCATCCACTTTGAGAACCTGACGATGGAGATATTGTAACCTCAGCACTCTGACCCTCTTCCGTTAAGGTGCCATTGAATGGGTGTCGTACATCATTTCCGGTGAAGCTGAATGTGACCACATTGTCGGCGGCTGTTCCTTCGATCTCGTGGATTCTATTGGATTCGATCACAGTATTCATCGCCAGCGAATGAATATCCAGCTCAGCGCAGACGCAGCTATAGCAGTCTGGTGTGATCACTTCGGGATACAGCTGTGGAAGCGACGCGTATGCGAGCATTAGTTGCCGAAACCATCACACCCATAAACGGTACGTACCATTTCATCCGCAGTTGCCATTGAGTCAAAAAAGTTGTCATCGCCCTCCTTCCCCGCAAAGTCAGGGCGCTCTCGCTCCGCCGCCCAAAGCACTTGGTTGTCCCTCTGGAGCAGTCTGCAGTCAAGATAATTGACGGGTTAGACATGGTGCGCCCATTGGTCGCTCGAAGATGTAACCTGGAGTAGAGTATATCCGAAACGAGGACCGGAAAGTCAGGCGTCATGTTCCCGATGGGCACGTTGGCGTAGTTGCACATCCCTACCTGGGATTCCCACCATTGCAGGGAATCTCTGAAAACATGTCCAGACAAGGTGAGTTGGAGCCAAGAAGCAATCTCGAGAGAGAGCAGAGAGCAGAGAGCAGAGAGAGCAGAGAGCAAAGGGATACCGGAAACGAGAGATGAGAACGTCGGCGGCATAGTCTTCCCAGGCCAAGGGTGGGTAGTTGTTGTCTCGCTCATTGCCAGCTATGCTGGCTCGGGGGAACTCGCGCATTGCTGGGAAGAATGGCTCCAGCCTATCCTCGTCCACTGCTGTTTGTGTGATCTGAACAGAAGGCAACACGTCATCAGCAAATGAGTAGGCAAGGCCGGTCTCCGAAGGCCATTACCAACACAGTAGGTTTGTGAGCCTGATCCTTGTACTCCCTCAGCTTCCTATTGACCGATCGCAGGGCCTCGGATACCCTCGTGAAGCGCTGCACGTCGTGGTTCCTCTCGGCCAGCTTGTCTGTGGGCGCAATATAGCCATGAAGTGACAGTGAACGATAGCGGCAAGCAAGAGTCGTGCATACCGGAGAAGCGCTTCTCCACTCCCCGCGTCGCGGTAACGTTGCGGTTATAGGGATGGATCACGAGTACGTGAGCCTGCTTGCGCTGCTCTTCAGCGCCTTTAATGGCAAGATAACATTTAGATAAATGCGCAGAGCAGTCGTTCGCAATGAGCGGTATGTACCCGGAGGCGCCCAAGACGGGAAGATGCCGATCATCCCACGCTTACCATCATTTGAGAAGCTGCAGTAAAGGTAGATCGTGTGGTAACGGTCCGCCGCGTTGCTTAAATAGGGGTATGAGGCGGCCAGGCTCGGCGTCGCCATGCCGCTAAAGCCACCCTTCGAGGGCACAAAGTCCAACTAGTGTACACACGTACAGGACGAAGTCACATGTTGAGGACCTTCATGGTGCGTACATGGCCATTATTGTCCCAAGGACGAACCTCAAGAAGGGAAAAGATGTCGCTGTCCTGGTTGCGCCTGTCCTTCCTCGCCTTAGGGGTGAGCCTACACAAGGCACCAGCATGGACGAGTGCACGGAACAGCAGTGGTGTCTGCGTCTGCAGTTGATCCATGCAAGGGCGACATTACATAGGATTACTTCATGAAAGGCTGGCAAAACACAGATTGAACGCACCTCGTAGATGCCTTCCACGTTCTGCCGTGTATCGAGATCGAGCAGCATTCCCTGATACTCGGCCTCCGTGGCCTGGACCAGGTACAGGTGCTGTATTTCCGTGTTCCTGGGAAGGACCGCTTTGTCCACCCTCCTAGCATTGGGCGGCTACGCAATGCAGTCATGAGAATGAATCTACAAATTAGATAGTCAACATGGGAGTACCAGCTCAAGAGCAGATGGAGGCTCACGGTAGTTGATGTAGTACAGCCTCGGAACTTCAAGCGTGAGGGAATGTAGCGCATCGCCAACAAGCACCCTAGAGCCATGATGATTACGTTATAGTTATTTGTAGTTAATTTATTGGATTTGATTTATTTATGTTTCGAGACCACTCTGGCGAAGATCCGTACCACATGCGGAAATGATGAGCGGACGTCGGCAAGGCCCTGATCTCGATTATCTCCCATGTGCCTTCCAGTAGCGCAGCTCGCTGACGCCTCATGTACGAGACCACAGAGGTGCCTGAGGTACCTGCGTTGCACCAAGAGTGACCCCATTTTCATGAGGAGGCTATCTTATACTCGAAGATGTAAAGTTCCGGCCGCAATGCGTACCGGGCCTCGCTCCGGCGGCGGCAGAATCCGCGCCCCGCTTCCTTCTGAGCTTCCTGAGCATCCGCATACGCTTCCACTGGCGCTTTTTCCACCTGAGCCACCCGGCGTAGTCTTCGTCCTTATCCGGTTCAGGCGTGGGGTCCACTTGCGACAGAAGCTCTTCCTCTTCGTCAGCCTTGGACTTGCCCTTCGTCTTCTTCCGCTCGGGCTCCTTTTGCGGGCTAGCAATCGCGCCATTCTCGGCGGCCTCCTCCTCTGGTTCCTCATCACCGATCCTCCCTCTGCCAAGCCGCAAGTCATTGTTTGAGCGTCCAGCGCCTTACGTTTAGTTCGCGACCAAAGGTGTGCGTACCTCTTGTGAAGCCTGACGATGGCCTTGGGTGGGAACTTTACCATATCGTCGTCGTCACCTCCTTTGTTGAGGTGTATCAGCCCGTCTTCAATATCACCCACGAGCTTATCCTTCGGATCGTTGTCCTTGCCTCCGATCTTCTTGACGAAAAAGAAGTGGCTATTGATTTTCGTCTGCTTGTGTTCCTTAAGTCGTTGAATGAGCCACGGCGGATGAACCACACGCGGCACCGGATTCTCGACGTTCTGTAGGGCAGCCGGAATGGTGATGATCTTCTGAATGGTTCCTCCCAGACGCTCTGTCAAAAGTGTGCCTATATCAGACACAGCTCATCGGAAAGGGAGGCTGTGATCAGGTACCGATGTAGTAGTCCCAATCGATGATGTCGCGAATGGAGAATTGCGTCATGCGCTCATCTTGACACCACCTCTTCAGGAAGTAGTGGCGTCTCTCCGGTGCCACCTCGGCGGCGAAGATCTTCACTGGCACAGCACGATCGGTGACTTGGGCGCCAGCGGGTTTCTGCAAGACGGCAAAGAACCACTCAGACGGTAAGCGTAGCGGCCTTAAGAGCGAGGTTCTTAGAAGCGCCGTTCAGCACCTTGGCCACGACGTATTTACATGTGAGACCCTTCTCCTGCACCATCTCCAGGCCTAAGAACTCGCCCAGGCGCTTGGCCGTGGTGATGGAGGTGGACTTCTGCCCGGCATACTCCGCCAAGGTTTTGGACATATTGCGGCTTCAAACGGTATGTAGGTGAGTTGGATTGCAAACGCTGTACTCTACTCGCATGATCGGTACATACCTTTCGGAGATGAGGTCAAGCAGCTCCTCGTCGGGAAGCTTGGAACCCCGATTGTAAAGCAGGTCAAGGTAGTCGTTCGCCACTTTGCCCACTGCAGCGTAGCACTCCTCGAGTGTCTTACCCTCGAGAAATTTCTCGAACACCTCGGCCTGGAACACTTTGATCATCCTGAGCTCACCTCGGCGCTTTACCTCAAAACCTTTGGAAGGTGAGATACGCTCAATTATTGTCGATCGCCACCACAACCAAGGACATCAAATCTTACCTTTTAGCTCCACAAGGCGGTCAAACCTATCGAATACGGCATATCTCTTCTTGATCAGTTTACCCTCTTCCTTCGAAGCAGGCAAGATCATTGCCTAACCGGGAGAGTTGTCAGAACCAGTGAGTCTGAATCAAAACAATCCTCGTCTCCCGGAACAGACCTTGTATGGACCGTCGCCTTCAAAAAGAACGGAGCACTCCGTTTTGATCTGGAACTTCTCGGGGTAGTCCGGGTCCGTAATGTGATATTGCCTATTGGCGAAGTTGTCTGCCACCAACTTGTTGAGCATCGTGCAAGGGTACATGAATACGTGGCTAGCTCGACCAACCGAAAGTCGTGTCAGCAATGTAGACTGAACAAGAAACGTGTGCTCCCAAGGGATACCTTTTGCTGGTAGCGGCGATCTTGAACTCAAAGGTCATTGGGAACAGCTCGGGCAAGGCACACCAGATACCGTCCGTGTCAAGCTCAAGCGGACGACCGAGCTTCTCGATGCACTGGCGCGCCTTGGTGATTATTTGCGCTCCCGTGTGGGTCACTGTGTGGAGCAACGGATGCGATTAGACGTCCGATAGGGGTCTCTTGTGCGGCTACAAAAAAAAGCGCTTTTCACGAACCCACGCCGGCCATCTCCATGGAGTACCACCTGGCACCTCTCCTCATCACATAGCCGTAGAAGGAGTTGAGGATGCACTTGTGGGCGAGCTGAAGAGAATCGTAGAGGATCACTCTTCCCTTGGCGGTGTAGATATCTGCCTCGGACCGAACCTAATCATGCATGCAATCTTAGTGAGGAAAGGATGAAGAAGAATTAGCTTCCATGATACTTCCAACGTACGTTTTCTGCTGACTTCAACTTGCCCTGCCAAACCTTGAGCAGGTTTTTGTAGGTGTATCGCCTGTCGCGGAACGCGCGCACAGTGTCCACGTAGAAGGGATTTTCTCTCATGCACACTATGGCTTCCCTGGTTGTGTAGAGCCGATTCGCAAGAGTAAATATAAGGAACAAGAGTTCGAATGCAAGGTGCGCACCTCTCCTCCTCGTGCTTGATCTTTTGCTTCTTATACACAGCCTGAGAGTACTGCTTTAGTCGTTTTTGTATTTCTTTCCTCTGCTTGGCCTCCGGCAGACGGATCCCCTTTTGAATCCATTCCGTCTCCAGTTTGGACTTGACAAGCTCGTACTCTGTGCGTGTGGCAGGAATATACTCGCCCTTCCACGTCCAGTTCATCTTCCGCTGACTGCAAAGAGCGATGATGATGATGATGAGCACCGCACATTGTGGTTCCGTTTGCACTGCCAAATGTTGGAAGGTTACCAAGCGGCGCCTGGCTTATTGAAGTCGCAAACGGCGCAGTTGGCCGGCGAGACGATGGCGGAAGGCTGGAGGCGGTTCGTCAAGATGATGTTGGGGTACATGGCCGCAACATCAAGATGCATGATGATGGGAAGGGTCTTGACGTAGAGCCATTCCTCGTCACTGCCCATTGCCGCATCCTCCTTTTCCTTGGCTCGTTCATCATCTTCCTCGAGGCTCAACAGGGAAGACAACTGATCGGCTATTTCGCCCCTCACGGCTTCAAAATTGCTCACGCCATCCCTCTTCAGCCCATTGACCTCAAGTTCCATCTCCAGAGCAGAGTCGAGGTCCGCAATCAACTTTAAGGGATAGAGGATGTTGTAAGAAGCATCGTCGTGGTCTCGGTATGTCTTGTGCGAGACTTACCTCGTGGATATGCTTCTTGTTGATGCGCAGCTTGATGGGGAGATCCTTACGGAAGACGCCACTTTCAAGACACTCCACATGGCCACCGATGTAGGTTTCAGACTCGAGCAGATGTCCCTTGAACGTCTTTCCTGGGTCAGATTCCTGAGGGTACAACAATGATACAAGGGTCAGTAGTTTGACTCGCAAAAGTGGCCGCCGCAGGCAGCTTCACCTGTTTGTTGGGATATATGATGTTTTTCACAAACGCTTCCACCATCAGAAGCGTCTCGCAAAGCGTGCCGGAACCCTTCCGCAGCACATCGTCGGGGTTCATGGGTAGAATGTTGCAGAGCGAGAAAATAAAAGGATGCACATATTGCATGTACAGGTAATAGGTACACACGGCATCCGAAACTGAATACGAGGCCTGGTGCAAGCTTTATCAACCATCGAACTAGTTCGCGGAATAGTCATGGATGGGTTGCGAACCAGTTTCCTCGGATCTCTGCTAGCAAGGGGAACCATGTCCTCAGGGTCTAACTCGAGAGGGTCATAGTTGAGCTTGGCCTTAGTCACTGCTTTAAGGCCGTGACTTCCCTGTGGCAGATATGAATCTCGCTTTACCCACTTGAAAGCGTCCATATGCGAAGCGAATCGCGACCTGTACTCAGCAGTTCCGCCCTGCAACCGATGTCCCAATCCGTCGCTTAAAATAAGAGTACTCTAACCGGCGACCGTTTGCGTACCTCCTTTGCTCGGTCGCACATGCCGATTTCATCGAACATAGATATCCCATGCACTTCGGCTCTGCGCTCCACGAAAGGCCAATCGAAATAGTCGCCGTTGAATGTGACGTAGATGTTCGGCTTGACTTCCTTCATGTGATCAAAGAAACGCCTAAGAAGCGAAACCTCATCTTTTTCGTTCCAGACCGTGAATGGGCCGGGATACTCGGGTTTGGGCGTGTATTCAAAATCGTCTATGTCCTCGGTAATGATCTCTCTGTTGATGATGAGGTAGCCCTGGTCATCGAGCATGTACGAAATCATCATCACACGATCGATATCCGGATCAGGGAACTTGAGAGGCAGCTTTGTGGTCTCGATATCGAACGCACACACTCGCGGCTCCGGACGGTGCTCGTCGTCCTTCTTGCGCAGTTCGAAACCTGAGGAAGAGATGCTGTGAGCGCGACCAAACCAAGTCGTCAAACAGCTCGATTTCAAACGGTGGGAAGTCGTACCCCCTTCTACCGGAATAATGTCGTACCAGAACCCAACTCGAATACCGTGGTCAATAGCGCAGCGAATGTAGTAGGGCACGTCAGCTTCCCTAATATCCATTATATGTTCTTTTACCGAACCGTGCTTGTTGGCCTTGCTGGCCTCGCCATAGACGCTGCGCCTAAAGATGCAAGACGAGGTTGTCATGCTATGACGATTGTGGCCAAGGGTGCGGCGAAACGAACGCACATTCCCAAGTCTCCATCATAGGCCGAAGTGAGCCCCTTTTTCTTTCGGTTCGCGTCTATGATCTTCAGTAGATCCTTCCTCATATTGAGAAGGTCTTTGACAGTATGGAAGCTGACCTTGAGATACCGCTTCCGTAAGCCGTTTAAGTGGTTAGGCTGGAAAAGGGAGGATTGTTAGACAAGGCGTGGTTTGTGCTTCGAATTACGGCTCGACGTTCTATACCATCTCCAGATCCTCCTTATCCACCGACTGTATGTTTTGCACTCCGTCATACTTCCGCTTGAGGTAGGCCTCTACCTCAGGGATGAACTTTTCCTGTTGGGGACGGAAACCTTCAGCATCAACAACAGAAACGGGGCGTAAACCGCTTGCTTCACGGTACCTTAACATCCAAGTAGAAATAGGGACAGTGTGGCACGGTGGCTTTGAAAGTGGATCCATCCTGGGCCGATCCGTCGATAAGCAAGGCGAGGAGGGAAACATAAGTGCATGCGGAGGGACTGTCTTACGTCCTGAATGAAGTAGTAATCTATGGCCATCTTCGTGATTCCTGTCTCCTTTTCTTCTATTGTGGTCTTTTCCCAGTAGAGTTAAATAGCGGCAGCTGGGACACTCAGGCCACGTTAACTTACCGGCTGCATGTTGAGGAGCCAACCGGTTCGCTCCTCGCCCTCAATGCGGGCAAAGCCAAAGCGAGCTTCTTGGCTGTGGCAAAGGTCAGAAGGACACGTAATTCATGAGGCCAAGACACCAAATAACCTTTCTCGTGCCTGCTCCAGCAGCTCCTCGTCTAGCTTCTTTTTCTGCTTCCAATAAAGCACCTCTTCGCTCTCCATTATGTTTCACAATTCAACCAAATCTCCTCCTTCCAAAAGAGAAGATGTCAAGGGATTGGGGTGGGGAGAAAAGACAAGGCCTAGTTGTGCTCTTTGGCGCCAAAAACAGCGCGCCAAACCAACGTGGTGAAATTCTTGTCCTAGAAGAAAATAAGTAGGAAAAGATATTGGATTATGAGCAAGATGCAAGCGGAAACGAAGAAGGAGCATGAACCCCCTATCGTTTATGGAGAGCTTACAGAAAAAAATATCGGCCAACTGCGCCTCCTCAACACCGTGGTGTTTCCAGTGACCTACAACGATACTTTCTACCGAGATTTGCTAAATGATCCAACACTGACGCGGCTCGTACTCTTCAACGACGTTCTTGTGGGAGCTGTGTGCTGCCGTGTGGAAAATAAGCCCACAGCTACGGGAAAGAGACTTTACATTATGACGCTCGGTGTCTTGGCTCCGTACAGAAAAATGAACATCGGTATCGTCGGTGAAATTGCGAACTCTCACCACAAGCCACTAATCGTTCACTGCCGTTTACAGGTCGTAAGTTGCTGGAATTTGCGATTGAGACGGCAAAGAAGCGAGAGGTGGACGAAATCTATCTGCACGTGCAGACCAGTAACGAGGATGCCATCAATTTCTACAAGAAATTCGGTTTTGAGATCGTAGAGACAATCAAGGATTATTACAAGAGGATCGAACCGCGAGACTGCTACGTCCTTCAGAAGTCCATCAAATAAACCAAATTTACAAGTTCATTTTCCTTTTTGTTGCCCATTAAATGCTTTTCTTTTCGAGAATGTTAACAGTGTGAGAGCTGTTTACGAAGGACAGCCCATATGTTATAGGCTGTACTCCTTGCCCAACTCCACGTCAGTCTTGCCTTGACTAATTGTCCGCCGACGGGTAGTAGCCGCCAACGGACACTCAACATCTCCAGGCGTGAGGAAGCGTTATGGTAGCTGTTTTCGGCTCCTTGTGCTCAAGGGGCTGGCCGGCCGTTATGGGTCACAGACCCCGAATAAAAATTGCGCAACTCCGCGACTTTACTGGCACCGTAAAAAGCAACTCCCCGCGAAAGCGGTGCATGGATCTACAACGAAGGAGAGCGTGGGAATGCCCGCGTGATGCTTTGTAATAGGTTCAATTTTAAGCGTAAAAAGCAAGGTTTACACGCCGATGATCTCAGCCTTCCGCAGCGTATCCAAAAGGCCGGCCACCACCAGAGGACCAGGAGCGGAAGTATCCAAAATGAAATCAAACCACCCGTCTTGTTCCAGCTCAGCGTATTTCTTGTGAACCTTCTCGATGTAAGCGTGATCCAGCTCGCCCAAGTTTTTTCGGATGTCCTGCGAAAGGTATGGGAGTGAGCTGTGCCGCTCACGAAAATAAGCCACACAGAACCACACACCTTGGCTTGTGCATCTCCTTGTTGGTATCGCTGCAAGAGGCGATTCTCAATTGTTGACAAGTCTGTCTTACATAGCACGGTGGTGCAAGGAAATACAGCCTTGATTTCTCTGTCGGTGGTAGATAAGCAGACATGCACATCAGAGTGAAATTGGGAAAAACTGACTTACTTCATTGCATCGCAGACATAAAGATTGTTTAAAGATCCACGCGTATAGACATAGGGAGTTAAAAATGATCGGTCGAAGAATACAATCCTGTCTTTGAAGTCACTTTGTTTCTGAAGCAATGTTGGACACCACAAGCCAAGGAAAAGGTCAAACATAGACAACGAAACAGTCCCAAGAGGAAATGGTTCACCATTTCGAACTGGTGAAGAAAGCGCTCCATTGCTGTGAACATTGATGAGACCCACTTAATGGAAACCACACTGCCTTGCGGAGAGTATCGACTGTTCTACAAAAGTAACAGTTAGCAACAAGGTAGAGAATGATCAAAGAAAGGAGCATGTAGGCACCTCTTTACATAGCTCGACAAAGCCTTCAAACTGTACAGTGTACCCTTGCTTCTTCAGCAGCTCACAAATAGTACTCTGTTGTTTGATGGTTGACATGGCAATATAAGCACCTTGTTTAGTGACGGGCTAAAGGTAAGCTACCTTTCCGGTGGCCGCCTCACCTTCGATGAACACAAAATGAAGGCTGTTGTTCTCACGATTTCTTCGGATCTGTTCCGCTTGTGGCAACGGAGTTGGGGGAATTGGTCGTGTCTTGCTTATGCCCCGAACATGAGCAAATGCTTGGGCACTTAACGCAGCACGAGGCGGTAGTTGCAAGACAGAGGTGACTCCTCTGCTTAAGAAGCTCGGACGCGATTTCATGCAATAGTCACAGGCCCGTGTCTTGTGCTCAGCACAACAACAAAGAAGACCGCAGACTGCCCCACGATCTGCTCTTTTCTTCGAAGAAACTGGAATATTATTTTTTGTTATTAATTTTCTTTTCTGCTGCCTCCCAAAAAAGCTCGCATCGGCCGGGCTCACTTCTTGAAGCTGCCCTTTCCCTTGTTTGCCAGAGCCTCATCCACCTATAATGAAAGTCCGTGCATTAACAATAAGACAACCTCCCGTTGCATACAGAGAAAAAAAGCACCTCATCCTGATCCTCGTCCACGTCACCATACGGATAGGGTGTGACAAAGGTGGGGTGAGACAAGAGATCATCGTTCTGGAACACGTATTCCTTATAACAATCACAATGGGTATGAGCAAAGCACGCGCAACTGCCTGTGAGGAATGTCACGTCTCAGAAGAGTAAAAGCGGCTCTTACCATAAGACGGCCTTCTCCGATTACATTCCACACTCTCTTACGAGGGAGGGAGCGGCAAAGCTTGCGCTTAACGTGCAGCTCTAGAGCATAGGCCTTGCATAAATTCTTCAACGGGGAAATTGCAGAACTCGGGTAAGGAGGAGGTACTGGTGCCCGCAGGCTGCTCAGTTTCGGTTTCGGCCTTAGCTGCCTTCTCTTTCTTCTTCTTTTTCTCCTTCTTTGCGGGGGCCGCAGACTCAGCACTTGCATTATCAGCCACAGGCTGCGAAGCGTCAGCGGCTAGCATAGGAGAGTGCTCTGTTTTAGGTCCACATGCCCAAATTCTCCGGATAGGGGTAAATCAAGTTACGTACAGTACTGACGCAACAAAAGTGCAGAGTGTGTGCTGGTGAGGGGCGCAAGTGAAAGGGAGGGAGGAAAACAAGATCGAATGGCCGAGACTCGAAGCCCTCCTATGCGGTGCATTTCAATAACAACAAATCTAAGATCTATCGGCACCTGATCAAGAAACGCACCAAGAAAAATTGAGAGAAAAAACAGCTTACTCCGTACAACACTCCGCCCCCACGTTTGTGGTTAAGCACTCGACAGTTGCCACCTGCCAGTTCCTTGCAAGGAAGAGGTAGGTGGCTGAGCAGATTGCGACTGCGCATGCACAATCTGCGAAAGTCAGCTTCCCTTCACACCCCATCCATGGAGTCACCGCACCACCCTGCAGAAAAGAGTCGTGGCCAAGTGCACTGGCTTTTGCGCAGGGTTGGCGTGCGTACGGACAAGATAGCCCTTCGTTGCGTCTCGAGATGGCTTACCGTTTCGCTGGTCTTCTGGGTCGTTTACGGCGTCTACGTGTATCAGCACAATAAGTCAGTCCTCAACTCATGTGCTTTCGACCCGGCACCATACCGCCAACTTCTATTCGACCTTGAAACTCAGAGAGTTCAGCATTCCTTAAGCTACCTCTCTTCACTCACCGACATGGCCGCTGCCGGGACAAGCCACCGCACCGCAGGTTCCTCCCCCAGTCTTTCGTTCTTTTTCGTTTTTTTTTTCGTTTTTTTTTATTTATTTTAAGTGTTGGTCTTCCATAGATGCTAAATGCCAACCCATTTCATTCTAGAGCGCTCACCAGGGTCTAAGGAGCTTTGCATGGTCATTACTACTGTAGACAGACATGGGGCTAGGCACTCCCCTGCGTTTGCATGTTTTTAGTCAATGATGTTCTGAGCCTCTCCTCCTAGGTACCTCCTGCAGTCTGTGGCATCTATCCTTCGCGGCCTCACCCAAGAGGAATGGAGTAACAGCCAGTTGATCATAGTCAATGCGGGTACATTTGACCGGATCCCATCTCTCTCTCTCTCTCTCTCTCTCTCTCTCTCTCT